>VWZW01005525.1:919291-1020621 GCA_013397115.1 Edolisoma coerulescens
CCCCCCGCTCTGTTGTCTTTGTCTTTTTTTTTTTTTTTTAATCTTAGTATTTCCTCTCTGAGGTGTCATTATTCTGCTGGATTAAAATAACTCAGAATAACTCAAATTTCAGTTAATAAGTCGAAGCGAAGAAGTGAGTGTCTCCCCCCAAAGGCTGCAAAACCTTGCTTTTAAAAGCAGTGAGTGGCACATGGAGAAACTTCTCCCAAGAAAGATAATGTAAGAGCCAGCTCCCATTTTTCCCTCCGATTCCCCATCAAATCTGCATCTCACCTCAAATGAATACATAGATGAACAATGTGCTAGTACTTAAAACGGTGTACAAAATTTAAAGTAGATCACATTGATTAAACCTGTTGTTGAGCACTGAGTGATGAAGAAAGGGAACATTTGAATTTAATGAAGGCAATTCTAATTAGCTGTTATAGAATAAAGCTAAAGCAGTTTGGGCTGAAGGAAAAGGAAGATCCTGCAACAGGCACACACTTACAGATTTAAGTAATCTTCCCAGCTGGTAACTGTGGAAAAAATCAGAAATACATATTTTATTGGAAAAATGCCTCTTGCTTTCAAAGCCCCTCGTGTGATTTCCCTCAGACCAAATTCCTGATGACTTTGAGCTGAGCCCCACATCGCGGTTGGAATAACTCCTCTGACTTCAGCCTTAGCAGGTACGAAAGCTTGCAGCTGAGCTCAGGACACTCAATTTGGACAACATTCACATTTCTGAATGGTTGTACAATTAAATGCATTTTATCCTGTGATTATTATTTGCTAAAACATGTAATTCTACTGAGTAATTTTAAGTATATTGATTTGTACCGGTTAATTTCAAATACAAAAGCTTTGCAGATTTAAAAAAAAAACCTTTAAAAGAAAACTGATTTTCTCCCAGTCTTCATCCTGTTGCACTGCTCAGATTGGGTAGTTTGTAAATCTCCTGGTTATGGGACACTTAACAATTCATCGAGGAACTTGAGTCTTAAGACCTTGGACCCAAACCGAGAAGCAGATATTTGGTGACAAAGAAAAATAAAGTTTTCTCTGAAGGTTTCAGATGTGCATAACAATAATCAAACCCAGAAAAGTCTATGGTTCAAATTCATAATTTGGATGGAAAAAAAGGGGCATCTCTGGGGTATATTCCCTTCTTTCTTCCGCTTTGCCCCCAAACTAACAAGAATTTGCAACTGGAAACAAAATGAATTGCACACCAAGGGGCTGTTCTCTGTCGTAAACCTCAAAGGCACATTACACAATATTCAATGAGGAGAGAAGATGGATATGTCTGACCCTAATCTGCTACTGCAGGGCTTTTATTTTTCCCTCACAGCCTCAAACGTGTGTTCAGTGACAGAGTGAGCGTACCCTCATTCTCCCAGACCAGAGGCTGTATGGAGGGAGGCTGCAGGAACATCAGCTGGGTCCTGGATAGTTTCTACAACGTGAGAATGCTGAGCGAACCTCACAGTCTTCAGGGTCTGTGTGGGAAGAATCTCCTCCAGGTTAAGGGCTAGAAGATTCTAGATCTTCTGACTTTCATGAGGAACAGTAATTTAAAGTGGTACAACAAAGGCAGGATTTCATTTGTCTTTTCAAATCAACTTGTTCTTTCCTTAATCTGAAGCAGCCTATCCTGCCCAGCTTTCTGGATTTTCAATTATTTATCTTGATCAGATCTCATCTGATAGTGCCCAAACAAAACTGTCTCCATTTTGCTGTAGGTGACAAAACCACATTATCCTGGTCCTTGTAAACAGTGAAGGTATCAGTGCTGCAGGAGCTCTGTATCTGCCTTCAGTCCACACTTGTGGGTGCCCTTTGGAAATCTGGTGGCCTGAAATGCTCACCCACGCAGCTGTCAGGTCTCAGATGGTTGATGGGAGACCACCCAAGCCATCAGTGTTTGCCACACGACAGCTGGGTGCACCTTCCTCCACAGTCAAAACCTTTGCGGAGGTGCCTTCGAGGTTTCATTCATCTGCAGCCTCTGAAGGTTACCTGCCTCTGTGACCCACCTCAAACACATTCATTCTTTAAATTGCACAAAAACTGAGCCTCTCTGCCTTATTGAAGCCATGTGGGTAGGCTGTGGGTTGTGACTGTAAAACTGGTGTGGCAGAAGGTAATCCCCACTTGTCTGTGGGATTGGATGTGGGAGGACCTTGGAGTGTTGACAAACACCTTAAAAAGCCAGTAGAGGTCTCAGATTTAAGACCTGTATTTTGGTACAAGAGGACTCAAACATTTGCAGACTTATGTAGAGGTTCTGCCCATATAGCAGAACTGAGATGTACAGAGCAAAAGATGTTAAAAAGTCTGTATGCACATAAACCCAACCATTAATAACCCCATAAACCTCTGATTTGTTTGGGTAATTACAAATGGCAGTAATCATCAACCATGACTCAAACACCACTAACATGCCAGACTTCTGAGTGTCAGCTATCTAAATTCATCTTTAGGAACAAGGTGGAGATAAGTTACTTAATCCTCTGCCTTTTTAAACTAGAAAATAGCCTGTAGGGCACATTTTCTGTAGATTTCCCAGTAGATGTAAGCAGAGCTTTTAATGAGCACTACATTAAAGCAGTCACATGAACACATTAATTTCTTAAAACCTATTCTGCGAATGTTTATTACTACATCCATTTCTGTACATGATTGAAACCTTTTAGTTCAGTGTTGTGCTGGTTGGAAGCAGGACATCTGGCTCTTGCTCCATGAAGGTAACTTGTGGAATTGTATTGTCATCCTAAGCACGCAGTTGTTGTACATCTGAAATTAATTTTCCAGAAAAACAGTATAATGCTAACAGCATCTCTGCCAGTTATTTCCCAGCTAATCCACAATATGTACTGTATTTAAAATGCACTGAATGAAAACAACAGATAAACATATAAAATAATCCTTTCATAGGTTATGTAACTTACTCTAAGGCTTTGATGTTCATGAAATTGATAATACAGGGAACTTGGTGAGAAATACAGACCTCAGTCCAGGGCACCAAGTGTCTCTCCTATACTTAATTATGTAAGTATTAGCAGCATAATGCTAGTTCCTACTCCTTTGGTGGCTAGAAGAGCTGATACTAAAAATAATTTAAAAGGCTGCAACAGTAGATTTGTTTGACTTCAATTCCCACCTTCCGGTGTATTTTGAGGACAGTGATTTTACATGTTAACTTGTACATTATTTGGGACATTGAAGTAAGTCACTGAGTTGTTGCTGATACAGTCTGAAATCACACATGCTATGCTCCTTTTCTTTTTTTAAATAAATGCATTTGTCATACTGATTTATTTGGGATAATTTTAAAGACTCCCATGTAATGCCTACACCTATATAAACAATTTCTAATTATGAAGTTTCAATTACAACTCATTTTCCTATACCAGAGAAGCAGTTTTCATTTTTGGTGAATCTTAAATTCAGTCTACTTATTTAACAATATGACCTTCTGTTGTTGAAAAATATCTTTGAGAACAACATCTCAGACTACAGAACCTGAGAAGGTGTTTTCAGACTGGAGCAACTTCCCAAGTGTTTCATTGAGAAAATGACACTTCTCTTACCTGGCACACGTGACAACTGTATTGATCAGAAGATGATCACATAACTGGAATCCAGTGTTTCACTTTGAACTGTTGCCAGATGGAGCAGCAGTAGAGACCTGACAGCCATTCAGTTGCTGACATGACACTGTCATAACAGATGCCCGCTGTGCTGCCTTGTTGCAGAGAAAACATGACAAGACAGATACTTTCTATGGACCAAATAAATCTAATTTTGATTACTTGCCCAAGGAGCCTTGCATGGTTTATGCCCGTGCTAGGCAAGATCAGACGTGCCTAGGGTTTAGAAACAAGCTAGCTGGTATGCCAAAAGCCAGTTGTCAGCCAAATAAGAGGGTGCCCCTTATAATAGGATGCAGACACATGCATTTGTCCACTTTCATCAGTCAATTCCCCAGTTAGACCTGGAGTTTGCTGCTACTGGGTTTTATTCCTTCTTTCTAATTCACCCCATTAAAAAAACCCCTCTTGATACTTTTCACTCAAGCTGCACTCTCTGCAGTATTAATCCTAACATGAAAAAAAATTTGAACGTGTGAAAATTTTGCATTTCTTTCAGGGAGTCTTAGGAAGTATTATGAAACGACACCTATTACAGACAGGCATCCAGATTAACCCAAAGACAGATACTATGGCACTTTATTCCCCAAAGTGCTTTGTTAGTGACTGCTGTCAATCTGTTGTATGCAGCTGACTTTTCCCAGCTGGTATTGGCTGAAGTAGAGTAAATTTTCTTCACAGTGGCTAAAATGGGGCTGTGGTTTGGATTCTGCTGTGAACACAAGTGTTGGTATTTCAGGGGTGTTTTAGTTATTGCTGAGCAGAGCTTGAACAAAGTCAAGGCCTTTTGTGCTTCTTGTACCACCCCACCAGCGAGGAGGCTGGGGTTGCAAAAGAAACTGGGAGGGGACACAGCTGACCCCAATTGGCCCAAGGGGTATATCCCCTCTACTTCCCAATCTTATCTTAACTTCCATATACCCACTCCCTTTCTCCCACCGAGTCCTTAGTGTTTCCAGCTTTTCATCGTTTCCTCTCCAATTGGTTCATTTTGATCTAACAAACAGAGGATGGAGTCAAGAACAGATAAGCTCACTGGTTACTTTGCAGTTGTAGTGGACAATGACAGCAGAGAATCCAGAGCAGGGGAGGAAGCTGTACGTCTCTGGCACTCTGGGTGAATCCCTCCTGAGTTTCTCTCTGCCTTTCATTCAAGCACTTAAAGGCACTGTCATTCAGCAGTTTGGATGTGGAAGTAAAATGCAACTGTAATGCTAATTCAGTTTATATTCTAAAACCCACCATCTGCTTTTTATTTTAAGATCATTCTACACACGGTTTTAGATGCCTGCAGTAGCAGCCATGGGAATTCAGGCATATGGCCATGACCATATGACAAAGTGTATTATCTAATAATTTCTAGTCTTTCCCATGCATCCACTTTTGCATAAGGTACTTCAACATAGAAGGCGTCTCATCCTTTAATTCATTCACACAAAATTCACTTCCAGTGAAATCTTCGGATATTGGTACTACCTCTGCCAGCTGTCTGCCTCACCCCATTTCAGCCTCAAAGGTTTGTGAAACTTGTATAATTCACTTTTCCTGTCATGCTGAAGATAATAAATAACTGAATTCCCATGAGAAATGTCAAAACATTGGATGGGATTTCACAGTCCTATTCTGATCTGAATAAAAGTAGAAAAGTGTTGTTGTTGTTTCATCGTATCAGAAACTGGAGCAGATTTGTTACCTTCACCTCAATTAAATCTTTAGAACAAGATGTGTCAATATATGCACAATAATCTGGACAGCATGTAGTCTGTCTACTTAAACCAAATGGCTCAATATTCTATGCAAAAACCAGGTTGTGTTTGTTTTTCTAGGGTGAGAGAAAAATATTATGGGTTCTGCTGAACTAGTTTTAAATACCAGTAGTTCCATAGGTACATGCATGCAGGAAGGAATCCTGCTGTGAATGTGAAGTATTTGATGAAGAAATGTGTGACAGGAAAGGTCCAGATGTGCAAACATGCCAAGAGGCAGGCTTGTCAGCAGAACAAACCTGCTCAGCAAGCCCCATAAAAAAGGGGCAGCAGAGAAATTGTGTGCGTGCATGCAAGCATGTACACACATGCAGCAGAGATTTATATATCCAGCTTAAGTATTATCTGTGAAACTGCTTAAGACTCCAGTAGTTACCCGGTTCTGTTCCTTGGCTGGCATGCAGTGTCCCTTTGCAGTGGTGGCAAGCCCGTTGACATGGCAATTAGATCTCATGATCAGTATTTCTTATACGGAAGTAAGAGATCTTCTCCCTTCTGTTACTCCCATGCTCTGTTTTCCTGAGCATACTGAAGTAATCTGTGTACTGTAGGATGGATTTGACCTTTCATGTGTTAAAGACCAAAATTCTCTACCCCAGCCTCCCATAAAATTGCTACCTTGGATGTTGGTTAAGAACTGAAGGTAAACCAGTTGCTTTAGAAAGAAATCAGTAATAAGCCCACTCCTTTTCATCTTCGGTACTGCAAAAACTAAACCCAAACAAGTACAGAAATATCCATAGGTTTCCTTAATCTGTTTATAAAGGATCTTCAGTCATATTAGGAGCTCATAGTAGCAATTCAAAAGTTAAATATAAAAGCAGCTTTATGAAGTACTTTTAAAGCCAGTAAGAGGCTTTTTTATTTTTAACATATTTTCCTGTGAGATAAAGATAACGAATGTAGAAGGCATCCAAATCCAAAATGAGATACGCAAAAGAGATCCCACAATCTGCACCAAGGGTGTTACAGAATCAGCATAGAGAGAGCAATGTTCTGACAACACCATCTGCTCATTTGTGCTGTTTTTTCCTATTACCAGCTCTCTTAATGTCTCATGCATGATTTTCTGTGGAAATCAGGAGTGTATGATTTATTTTGACATTAATATTTACCAGGCTGGTGTATGCTTAAAGTAGCCAAGATGCTGAGAATGTTTGCTTGTTTAAAAAGCCATTGAAATGGCTTTCCTTTTTCTTTGGAGACGTTAACAACATATTCTGTCACTTCACTGTTACATAAAAGTCATATCCCATTCACATGGCATTAATTTAGGTAAATACCACTAGTTTTGCTCTTACTAGAACTGTAGACTGAAAGAAAAATTACTTTGGTTTTTAAAAAGCTTGCTGGCATTTTACATTGGTCACTAAAGAACAGTGAAACAAAGTTTCAGGTTGTGAAACTTCAAATTCTTTACTATAAGCAATTTAGTGGGAAATTGAAATGCAGGATACTCCTGCAAAACTGATTCTGGACACTGAAAATACTATGTTTGATTGCCTCTTCCTGAAAACTAAAACAGATACTTCATTTGCATTTATTAACGTTTAACAATTGTCTTGCAGATCCTTGGGTAGGTAGCATTCCTGGCATGTAGCGTTTTTTTAGCTTTGAAGCAAGCCTTACAAATAAGATTTCTGTTCTCTGATGAAATACAGCAAAAGTGTGCACAGCCTGTGAATTTCAGATCTGTTGCATGACTGCATTACAGTACAGATTGATACTCTTTTAATCCAGAAATGGATTACAGAGCTGACAGATTTCTTAAAATAACCATTATGGATGTGAATCATACTGACAAAAGCAAAGTCCCATTCAGAAAAGACATCTTGCCTCAGCCAAACATTTTCATGTATGTGGATGGTTATATATGATTTATATACAAAGGGGTTTTTTTTAATAGCTAGAGGTAGAAGCCTATAATTTCTTTTTTTCTCATTACCAAAAAGATTACCAGAGTTACATATCAGATGTATTGATGCTACTCATGTACCAGAGAAGTTGCTCTTAAATAGCTTCGTGTTCTAAGATGGGGTCATGTGTTGTCCCTTAAGAAGAGACACTGATATGCCAGAGATGCGCTCACTCACAAGCATGGATGGCAGAGACAAAAGTCAGTGTTTGCAATTCTCCTGAACAGGATTACATTATTTTTCACAGCAATTACTTTTCCTAATATTTAAAGGACAGAGGCAAAAATGAAAGAGCTGTAGGATACTGGAATGCAACTTCTGTTGGTAAGTTAAATTAATCCTGATGCCATCTCTTTTTTCAAGTTTTAAGATTTTTTAATCGATATATATATTTACTAATACATTTATAGTAGAAGCTATTCAAGATACAATATCTTCAGTGTTTCAAACCTTTGGAAATTCATGTGTTTAAAATGCATATGTTTTACAAAACATTACCTCTACACTTTTTATTTTTTAGGAGCTACAAGAACTTCTGAAAGAACTTGTGACAATGTGCAGTCTCAGAGCCCTTTTTCTATTGCTGCTCTATAGGTAAGAATTATTTGCTAAAAATATTATTTCTTCAATGTATTACTGTATCAGTTGGTTTATAATAAACTTACTTATAATTAGAAACATATCCGACCAGGTAACAAAGTAAAATCTTCTTGACATTTGAATCTTGCCTCTTACAAATATTGAGGAACCTGGGTATTAATAACAGAAGTACAGGACTGAGCTTCATGAATCTCAGCTGCCTTGATTAATAGATTTTTTTAATTGGAAATATTGATGGGGGAGAAAAAGAATGGAATTTATGAAGCATATAAACCCTCAAATGAAGGATTACTGGGGACAGAGCGAGTATTGTATCAGATGCTTAAAAAATTCAGACGGGCGCACGGTCCTTGCCTGGAGCATAGTGCCTTGCCCAAGGACAGAAGCATCCAGTCCACCTCGATTTACTACAAGCTCGAGATAGTAAAATTATCGTTGTGCACGCAAAGGAGAGTATCTTCAAAAGAATTACCTATTTGAAACACTGTTTTCTTATTCTCTGTTATGAAATCGTGAAGTCTTCAGGAAATCTGAGTTGCGTTAAGCTGGAAAGTGAAAATGACCCCCTCTGGCTACAAGTAACCCTTCTAACAGTGCGGCTGCCATGACCAAAAAAATATAGAAATGGAGCACTTAAAATATAATCCTTCTATAAAAATGGGCAAAAATATTCTTTAAGTAATTCTAATAAGAAAATGTAAGTATGGATGTGTTAAACACCACATTCAACTGAAGTATTTAAAATCTGTGAGCCAATTCTCTATCTAGAATTGCCTAAGCTACTTCATCTCGCAGTAAATTCCTCACGATGAGTCTGTCTGAGCTTTAATTCAAGTGGGTGTGCAAACACACATTTAGATAAAGCCTTCTCTTAGCAGTGGGGACAGGTACGTTTAAAGCATCCACCTCCCCCACCTTCTCCAGTCCTATAAAGAGATCTTTGTCCAAAATACACACTTGCTCTAATTCCACCTTCCTTCCTCCTCAGCTGTGACTTGCTACACTATAATAAATGGATGACTCCTGGCTTAGCAATAATGAAAGACTGCTAAGAGACCAACCATTTCAGAAGCACCTAAGAAACAAGGAGGCAAAATTCCCCCAGGAGCTCAGCCTGTGGTACACAGTTCATTATTATCAGACAGGCTTTGTGAATCCTCTTACAGCTTCATCTGGCTGCGAGTGTCCAGAAGCACAGGCAGTTCATTCCTGGGCAGCATCCAGGGGAGTTATATGCACACTCGGCACCTGTACAAGTGCTTGGATACAAGTGCACAGCATTGAGCTGATGTGGTCCTGTTCTACCCAAATCCAGACACAGGCTGAGAAGCAGCTCTGGCCCTTGGTTATCTCACAGATAAGATGATGCTTAGGTACAAAAATGCATTTTTCCATTGCACGAATCAGGAGGGGTTTGTGAAAGTGC
Source organism: Edolisoma coerulescens (assembly GCA_013397115.1). Taxonomy (NCBI): domain Eukaryota; kingdom Metazoa; phylum Chordata; class Aves; order Passeriformes; family Campephagidae; genus Edolisoma; species Edolisoma coerulescens. The sequence goes on from VWZW01005525.1 coordinate 928,635, forward strand.
TGTTTAAAACAAAAACTATCCTGCTTGGCACTGAAACAGAGAAACACTTCTAAGCAAAACCCAAGGGCTGAGGTGCACCCAAAGCAAGGGCCATGATTTCTTGCCAAGTGGTCCCTCTAGACAGTCCACGTGGATAAGCTCTGCCTAACATGTGAAGAGAGTTTCTTCTACTGAATAATTTACAGTCAATAATGGTGTGGGGTTGTTTTTTTCCTTTCTATCTCTCCCTGCCTGATGGCACTTCTTCACTTTACTTAACATTAAATTACATTACAATCACATATCTGGGGAGTTGCCTGGATGACTGCTTTCCCAGAAGTTTTTTTGGTTTTTTTTAAAGTAGTAATGAAAAAATTGAGGCAAATTTATCATTATCAGGAATCAGCTTAAGTAAATGTATGCTATTTGGTCTGAAGAAGGGTTCCCATTTGTTTCAGATAGGGAGTTTTTAACATAAAGAATGCTGGCCAGGGTTTATGGAGTCAGAGACAGAAAATTCTGTGGAACGTTAGTTTTGTTTTTTTTTTGGCTGAGCTTAAGAGCATTTATGGTACTTCACTGTTTGTTCTTGTATCTGGTAATATGAGACTACAGTTTCAACCTCACCATTTAACAAAAAAATGGTGACAGTACTGTCTGTTTCAAAGCAAAGAATTAGTCAGTCATGTAGTAGATTTTTGCTCCAGTTTATCTGCAAAGACCATATAAAACCCTGTATCATTGAGCACAAGTATGAAACCAGAAATAACACCTTTATTTGCATCTGTAAGCCCTTGGCCTGTCAGTGAATTGCCTGAAAAAAAGCTTTTTTTATTCTTGTTTTCCTGAGGGGAGTGTTTCAAAAGCCTGTTCAGACTGTATCTGGCATTTTGTTTATCTTCTCACAGTTCTAAGGTGTTTCTGTCTCTTTCATGATACATAACTTCTGACAAAAAATAGCCAGAAAAAATATTCTCGTATATGTGTCTAGACTGTACTTTTGCTTAAATCAGTGATATATACTACTGTTTAGGGCAAATGTTCCTTTTTTCCCCTCCAGTTACCCCATTCTTTTAAGACACTAACTTGAAAGTACCTTAAATAACAAGCAGTTGTTGTACCTTTCAAGTTTAGCCAAGCCCACAAAATTTCTCAGTTTTTTAGCCATAAGAATGACTTAGGAAAATCAATAATTATAATTCAACTTTTATAAAAGCAACCAGAGGGCATTGAACCTGATGAGTTAAAGCATTTATTATACATTGACAGTCCAGAACAGATAGATACTCTTAGCTGAAAAATAATTATATACTCAGTTTTGTTCTGTAAAAGCCTATTCACTCCTCGGATGGAACACCTGTTGCAAGGCAATTCCATACTTAGATGCATGCCAAGGTATTTCACATACATCAAGAAAATGGAGGAACTTTAACATACAGCTTCCTTTAACTATGAAACATATACTTAAATATGACAACAAAAATATCGGTTAAAAGAGAAGCTTAGATGCATTGATGAGAAGATGCAGACACAGAAGTGGAATGAGTCTCAACCTCTACTTTACCCTTTGCGGGTGTGTGCAGCTGTGAGCTCACTGTGGCTCAGCTGTGAGCGGAACATGTGAACCAAAGAGCACTTTAAAGGAAACAGGGCATCATCCCTTAAAACACAGAAACCCCAAACCACTTCAGGCATGGAACCTCTGTAGGTTCCTTATCTTTCAGCAGTGACAATCTGCCTCTGAGTGTCCCCCAGAGTTAGCAGGGTGGTAACTCCACGCACGCATGCTTAGGAGGCCTCAGTTTCCTCTCACTGGCTTGCTGTGATAGGACTTCTCTAAGGTTTTGTGGCCGAACAGCACACAAGGGACAATGCCTCGTTAATTCATAGCCTCAATTACAGCACAACAGCTTTCCCAGTCTTACTTAACCATAAAACTCAAAAGAGCAGTGTTACGAGGCTACACAGTGTGTTAATGAGGAAAATTATGAATTACCACAGGTCATTTAAGGGAGGGACTTCCATAAGAATTTTAAAGATATATTTTAGAAAATAGGAGTTAACGATAATGAACCAGGCCACTCTGCAATTGCATACTGATCAGCTGAACAATGTTATACCCTTGCAGTAGAAAAGAAACAAGTTTTCCTTTAACATTTCACAATGTGTAATGGTTATTCAAGAACAATCCAGTAAAGCTGTGAAATTAAACTCATGCAGCTCACTGAACACTTAGCTAAAATTTATATGTAAATTACAAAAAGAGAGATATTTATTCCAAGTACAGTATTTAAGAAATTAATTACATTCAAATGCATTTCCAATTTTAACACTTTTATGCAACATAAAACTGGCCTTATTTATATTCGCATCTCAACTCGACTGTGTTTGTTTCTCTAGGAAAAAAACTTACAGGAGAAACTTTCCTTATTTCAATGCTGGCATTACTCAAGGGTATACTTAAGTAACAACATCATTCTCTGGCAATATAGAAATAAAAAACAGGGAAAAAAATAAAAGAAAAAAATAAGATCATTCAAATAGCTAAGATATTTGTGTTATAAGGCAGCTAATGAAAACCAGCTACTTCTGTGGCAATAGGGTCTGGTGAATAAAAAATTATACAGCAATAGCAGCTTTTTAAGCCAGTGGACACCACATCTAAAACCGCAGTGTGATTTGGCCACATGCATTCAGTGAGATCATCGTAGCATTTAAGCTTTGCCAGTTTAAGATACTGAATTGTTCCTAGTGGATGAAAGTCTCAGTGTCCTGACAAAACGACTCAAGCTTTCTCAGAAACAGCAAAATTAAAATCAAAATATCAAGTTTTGGAAAGCTACAAGAGACCCAGAGATATAATGCAGAAGAGCAAGCAGAGTTTTCAGGAGCAGCTCTAGAAAAAACGAAGAGTAAGAAATTCAGTGAGGTTTTAGCACTATAAGGAAAGACCACAAAACACTGGTAGTCTCTCACCTAATGGTTTATTCTTAGATTCTTCTGCTAGGAGCAAATCAACACAGCTACAACTCTTGCACCTACTGTAGGAGAGCTCTTCACTCTTAGGGAGCAGCTGTGCCCAGAGCAAGGGGTAAAAGCCACAGACCCTTCTCCTGGTGATTATATTGGTGGCTGCTCTCCATCAGCAGAGACAGTGCCTCTGCCTGCAGCCAGCTGGGCTTCACTGAGTCAATCAGTTATGTGCTTCTCACCTTCATAATTCATACCCCACCTTTCTCAAATCATTAGGAACAAGTGGTTGGTACCATCTGTGCTTTAATTTCTGAAGAGCGCACCCTGCTCATGATCTTGGGGTGCTCACCTCCGGGGTTAGACAGAGAGGGGTTGTAATTATTTATATATGAGTTCTGCAGATCCTGTTTGTAGCTGTTTCTGAACAAAAGGAGTACTTGAATTCTCATTATGCTTCTGTTTTTGCCAACAGGATTATTTCTGTAACCTGTTTAAAAATTGTGTTGTGAAAGCAGGATTTTAACAGTGTTTATACACCAGCCTCTGAGGTTGGTTTCTGTCTCTGAGGCCTAAATATAATGTATTTAATTATGTAAAAGAAGCTTAATTTTAAATACTGAAAGGAACTATCAGCATCCCTTCCACATTCCTAGATTATAACCATAATGCCCTGTTTACAGATAAAGTATTAAAGGAGATTGTTTCTCAGATGGAGTGTTAAGAAATAATAGACTTCAAAGAAATAATAGACTTAAAGGTATAAAAGAGTTTTTTTTTCCAATAAGAGACAAATACAGATTATGAAACCTGATATTTTATGGAATATTGTTCTTTTGATTATGTCCTTTTAAAAAATCCTCATTTTCAATTCCTTTTAGGTCAATGCAAATTCCTGAAGCTGAAGGAAAAAGTGAAATTCTACCTCCAACAATACAAAAAATAATAAAAGGGTACAACAAGTATCTACGTCCATTTTTTGATAGTAAGTAGAAAAGCTCTTCCAATAAGACTGAGTCATAACATCATGTGGTGTCTAAAATTCAGCAGTGAGAGCAAATGGGTTTTTTTCTGTACTTTGTTCCTCTGATGTCTGACAGCCACCAATCTGATTATACATGTTCTGTGATATAATAAGATAGAGTTTAATAGCTTTTGTGGCCCAAGTTGAAACTTGTATATTCCAGGTATTCACAAGCTAAACTTCTAGACTCCGTTAGAAAACTTGTACGTGTGCCTTCATGAAATAAGCTGTAACATCTTACCTATTTAAAAGCATAATTTCCTCTAATTTCCTAAATAATAACTATAAAAAGCTTTGATTAAAGATTTGAAAGCTTTATATATCAAGCTGTTCATAACAGCACAGGCAAATCGTGTTACTATGCAAAGTATTATGTGCATCAACTATAAGATTGTAAGAGAATTATTTAATAAATGATTCTTGCCTCAGGTCTTAAAGGTCACTGAACAGATTTACTGAAAAATTATGGGAGGAAAATGAATTGAAAAGGGAAAATAAATCAAAAATGTCAGTTCCCTGCATCAGAAGGCAATGGTCACCAGATTGGAAGACCCACATATTCTACTGCACCAAGGCTGATGTTACTGCCCTGCAGTGCAGTCAGGCACCTGAAATCTCAGGGAAAAACATCTTCCTTGTTTGAGTCAGGTTATTGCATGTATCAGCAATACTGAGGAGTTATGCAGTGGCATGAAGATCTCTTCCGGGAGAAACTGCAGAACACTGTAGAAGAAAATATTCTGAATGTTGAAGCTCAGTACCATGTGTCTGTCAGAAAATAAACTTGCAGAGTGAATGCTAGGCTATAGTTCTTAAGCTAGATGTTCAGAAATGGTAGAGAATGTCAAATGAAATGTTTTATGTCTTTATGTCCTGCTTAAAAAATGATTGACTAATGAGTTTCTAAGACCATGCTGTTACCTCTTGCCATCCAAATACCTGGTTCAATATGGATGCTCCACATCATGTGCCGTTTCCGAATCCACTTACAACAATTTTAAGATATGCCTGTATTTTAGGGTGAAGGAAAAGGGGAAAACTATTTCATCTGCTTGGCTTTATTGTAATTATCTTAGCTGATGATACAACTGCTATAAAATATTTAATGCTCTAAGGAGATTTTCAGCAAATAAAAGTGACTTTAATAAATAAACTAACCCTTTCTCATTGGAGATGATGCATTATGTAAAATAACTATGTGTTCAGTGGCCATTAATATATTTTATTCATTACCTTGTGTTAGTACCAGAGGTATGTTGGCACTGCCATGAAGAATGTACTTTGGTAGACAACAGAGTCTCACTTCAAAATCCTAGGACAGCAATTAAGACCTAGAGTAAAGCACATCTGAGTTACAAATCTCCCTTTTCTTTTCTCCATCTCTTTTCCTCAGCTGTACTGCAGCAAGGCTATAGTTAATATTTTGCCTGGACGTTTTGTTCAGAGGGATGTTAAGGCCTCTCTGTGTTTGCCTGGAAATCCCAGAGGAGCTCAGGCATAGATCAAGTCTGTGTCACACACAAAGCCAGTCTCCCACCTCCAGACAGTGCCAGCATCGCTGCATATGCTCCCTACAGCTCGGGCGTGCAAACACCGCCTCAGAAATCCTTGATGGGTCTTTATTAGCCCTAGTGCTGAAGGAATGAGATGACACTCTGAAAAAAATACATTTTATTGATGCCACTTCTAAATGCAGGGTTGCTGGTTTTGTGAGAAATTACTTTGTAGGAATAATTCAGGTTAGGATCATTCGGGCAATGCTCCTGATTTTTGAACCTGTAGCTTTTTGTGAGATCATTTTGGGATCACTTTCCCTGTTATTGGAGGAATGTGTGCTTGGGCTGGGGAGTGGTATCAGCCTAGTCCTGACCCCTCTCCATTACTGGCAGGGCAGGCTGCACTTCGCATGAGATTCAGGCCCAAGAGAAGCTATTGCTCTTCTCAGAAGCAGAGCAAGCAAACCATTTAAATCCTCAGCTTGACAAACCTGTGGAATATATTTATCTGTGACCACAGCTATGCTAGCTTTGTTCCATGTAGTATTTTCCTGATTTATATGGTTGATATTTGCCTGCAGCTGGTCTAGCTTGTGTCTGTTCTTGGTTAGAAAGGTTTTGATACAACTGGCTTTACTCAGAATAATGTCAATGGCTGCAGCACAGCTGTCAAAGAACCCAGAGTAGCAATTTAGTCATTGATACCTGTTCTGTGACTTCCCCCTGCACTGTTCCCCCCAAATCCTGTTTCTTTGGGATGATATTTGCGTGTTAATAGTGAGAGACAGACCAGTTAGAGATGGATCTTAAGGTCAAACAGCTGATTAGACGTGAGTAGGCTAATGAACAAATGCATGCTAAAAACATAAACTGGGTGTTCTGGTAGAGGTCATCGGCTACTGTAGAAGCCTGCACAGTCCTGACTGTGCAACCTATCAGTGCTGATATACTCTCAGAAGGAAACTTGTATTTCTAGAAATATGAACAGAAAAGGATGGACGTGCACCTGGTGATCTATGTTTGCTGTCTTGAATGAAAGGATTTGTATAAATGGGAACCTAGTATGTGTGTATTGATATCCAGAAATATCCCCCTAATATATGCTAAACTCAGCTTTTTTAAGACACTTGGCTTTCTTTTCTTTAGTTTCGGTCAATATTCCTTTGCTTTCAAAAATATGTGTATTTCTGTTTATTGTGCAGTTAGGTACGCACTCATAAATATGCATGAAGGAATTTTTCATAAAACTAGAGGGTATTATTTGTTGGCATCTACAGTGCTTTAAGCTTAATGTTAGTGAGTCATAATGGAGCTCTGAAATGTGATTTTTATCAAGTGTGAGAGGGCCAGAGGTGAGCTTAAATTTTAGAATAACTTCATTTAAAATAATTTCAAAGTTATTTGTCCTTGAAAATTTTCTTCAGGCAGAAAATGGGGATTTTTGAAGTGATGATTGCTGCCAAGATACAATCATATTCTTGCAAAATCTGTGACACTGAACTCCTTAATATTTAGCAAAATGTGGTTTTAGTCCTGAAAAGAAAGCATTAGGTATAAACAAACATTCATAAAATGACAGTTCCTTTCTCCTAAAGCCAGAAAAACCAGAAATATTTACTAGTCAAGTAAAATTTATGGCAGCTCATAAATTTTTAGTATAATAAACCCTCCATTTGCTTATTAATTTGCGTTTGGTCCTTGTGCTAGGACTGGCAGATGACTGGAAATGTCCCAACCACATACCCCGACGTAGGCAGTGCCATTAACAAGGGGACTATGAAGATCTTTTTCATTTGAGTCCAATGACCGCATAATAACATAAAAACTGTCTTCTCCTCTCCTTGCATGAATTGAATCGACTCTTTTTCTTGATTTTAATTCTGGATTTATCTCAGTTTACTTTAGTCATCTCCTCCCACACAGGTCACTCCTCCGGAGCCTTGCTGTGCAGATGTTGCCATTAATGCATAACACAGACTGTCATTCCCATCTCTGAGTGCCTCAGTCAGGTGCCCAAAGCTGGGCTAGTTGAAGCCAGTCTTAGTATGTCAGAGGTTTGCACACAAGTAAAACTGGCTGAGTGTTTTGTGTTTGTGTTTGTCCATGGTGGGTGGCACATCCCAGTTGCCCAGTTGTGAGTACAGAGGAGTCTCAGCTGGACTGGTTATTTAGCTCCGCCCTCATCTGAGTGCTGCCATTAGGGATCTTCTCTTTCCCTTTCTAGAGCACTTTAATGTCCCTCTTTGAGCTGGTTCATCAAGCAAGTCTTCATGAAATGAACAGATAGTTGCAATAAAGAATTAAAAAAACCCCCATAATCTAGAATGATTTTAGCCGTTCTTCAGACGGGAACATGAAATACTCCCATACTAATGTTAGATATTAATCCTCAGTGTAAAAATATCTATTCTACCCTTAGAGATTTATATTAAATACTTCTATAGAAAAGCTGGCATAAGGGAATTAAAAATCAACAGTTATTTCCCCTAACGTTACCCTAACACTTTATCTCAGCAATACAAGTTGATTTCCACCTCAGGTTTTCTGCTGGAACCATGTAGATCAATTTTATAGCTTTAGGTGCTGTGCCAAACTCTCTGAATTAATGAGCAATTCCTGAAGACTTCAGTGAGCCTTGGATCAGGTTCATAGAGTTGTTAAGGGATGCATAAAATCTTGTAAATAATTTTATACAAATAGATTTTGTTCTGTGATTGAATGTGATAATTTAAGTGTTCTAATTAAAAAGAGAGAGACTAGGAAAAGGTCACAGCTAAGTATATTTGAATATGGAAGCTGCTTTCAAGTGGTACAGAAAAGTGTCATGTTTAAATCAGTTATTCTAAATCACATTTAAAAGATTATTTTCCTTAGCTTCATGATGAGTAATACATTTCATAGTCTTAAGTTTTAAATTAAAGCAAATTGAATTTTTGAGTCCAAACTTCTGTTTAAGACCAGTCATCATGTTTTCCCCCATCAAATGTTGCTTATATTAAGTTCTATAAATTTAATTAGAAGAAGGCATTTTAGTCTTCAGGAGTGTACAAGAGAGACAAGGAGATACCAGAATGTTAGCTGTGTCTAACACCCTTTGGTTTAGCGAGGCAAGCTCACAGGATACATGAGAAAGCAATGCCAAATAACCATCATCTAAAGACTATTTTAAGTCCCAACTAGCCAATATCGAATCCTTTTCAGAAAAGCAGAAAGCCCAGAATAGGTAAACTTCAGCAAACACATGGTAATGTAGGTTTTCCTTCCTTGCTCAGGGAACTAAGAGACACTCTGGGAATCTGATTGCCACCAAACCCAGCTTCCTGCGTGCAGGACAGTTTGGGTTTTGGTTTGGGTTTCTCCCCTGCCTCTCCTACCCCTCCAAAGGCTTATCTTCAGAGACTCTAAATTATGGACGGTGATTACGTTCAGATAGTAAAAAGACCAATTTATTTGAAGTTTCCTGTTGTCTCCAGCTTCCATAAACTGGGACCTTGCTTTGCTTTGCCAAACCACATGCACAGCTAACTACTACACGCATTTTATGACATTGGACAAGTCACCTTTCTGACTTCTCTTGGAGGAGCTGAGTAAACAATGCTTGATTTTTATGTTACAAGGTTTGCTATTAAGCTTCCAGATTTTGTTGTCTTTTGGAATATTTCTCTTTCTGTCAACCAAACTGTGTCTGCTGTTTGCACTTTTTTTTTTAATGTGGAAAACAAATCTTTTCACAGCCATCTCGTAACAGCCTTGCCAATACAGAATAGATTGCAAGATAACTTAATTCTGTGCATTACTCCCCATTGCAATAGTGCTTCTGCCAAATCATAAGATGGAGAGAGCATGTTAAAATGATTATCTCTGACAGCCTCTAAATCCTTCTCAAAGGCACTGCTTGCCAAGATAGTTTCCTATCCTGTATGTGCTGCCTGTCTTATTTGTCCCCACATTAATTGCTTGCATTTGGCTGTATGGAAATATGGGGGTTTTGACAAATGATTTAACAAGCTGTTATTAATATGGTCCCCACCAATTTTTGTCTTGTCCACAAACTGTACCAGCAAAGCAACATCACTGTCTAAAAATTATTGATGTTAACAAATAGGATTGAAACTGATTCATGCTAGAAATGGGTCTGTCTTCTGATGCCTTCAAATCAAGAATTACAGTTGAGATCTGTCAGAAGGCCTTGCTTAACCTGTCCACTTTCTTCATGTAACTGTTTGTCAAGAAAGATGTCTTGTGATGGGAAGTTAAATGCACTGAAAAAATCTAAGCATAATGTATCTCATTATGTAAGAGTTCTGTAATACTCCGAAGCAAAGCTGGCAATCAGGGAGACAAAATGAGGTTTTTAGGAAGCTATAATGAATTATTCTAGTGGTAATTTTCCTTTTAATTCTCTGTTTACTTGCAATATTTTATCCAGTATTGCTGAAAAGATGAGACATTCTTCCAAAAAGCCATTCCTTTTGAGGCCTTTCTGAATGTCAGAACTGTTTTGAGTTTTCTTAAACTAAATGAAAAAGGGCTCATGCTATCAGCTCAGCCCTGGAAGTTATTGATAGTGCTGATCCATTGCAGTAGTAGGTACACACATGACACTCCGGTGGTTTATTCTGCTGCTACAGACTGGGATCATTGCAGTGATCCAAATGGAATTTTTAGGTATGCTATCTGCCACTCTTCTGGCTGCTTTCTCATTTGGGATCCCTATGAATATCTATAAAGGCATAGAGGAACAGTCTCTGTACACAAATTTCAGTAAAATCAGAACGTGTGTTGCTTAGGCTGCACAGCCACCGCTGGAACAAGGCGCTCCCTTTGGCGATGCTCTGCCATGCTTTGAAGATTCCCTTCACTAATGCAGGACAGACTGACTTCAGGTTTCTTCTGAAGATCAGTAGATTTCTTCTGAAGTTGTCATTATACATACGACTTCTGCCAAACATATGGAAATGTAGGAACTGACTGCCTCATCTGGTTTGCTGCCCAGTTTTTGACACTGTCGACAGGAGACCTTTCAGAGGAAGTTCAGAGGAAGCCCTGGTGAATAATTATGAGCAGACTCATTCTGTTATTAATACTTTGCAATTTATGGTGCCTTGCTAAATAAACATTTATCCTCATATGCAAAAAAGAAATCAGCATTTAACTATTAATGTTGTTCTGATTTAATTAACTGTTGGAGCAAAGCTGTTCTTGGCATCTTGTATTGTGTTAATAAAGATGCTTTCCATAACTGTTGTTTTCCTGCACAACTCCTGCCATACAGCACGTTGCTGTATCTGGGGTGATGCAATTTTCTGCTGAGTTTTGGTGGGTGCTGGGCTGGACAGGCTGGGTGCACTTGGGCAGTGAGAGCTGTTGGCTGGGGCGGGTGGAGCAGGATGGCTTTGCCATGGCTCCACTGCCAGTCCTTGGCACTTGAACCCCAGGGCAGGTCTGTGTTCAATCAGTTTGAGCTCAAAGTACATCTTAACCTCAGCTAGATGTCTTGTGGTGCTTGGGAGTCACCCAACACTGCAGTGCTGTTGTGTTACTCAGTAATAGAAAGAAAAAAGGATCTACAACGTCCTGTTTGTCTGATTCAAGAAATTAGCCCCTGCTTAATTACAGTGATCTTTCTGGAAAGTCAGCTTTTCCCCTCATATGTGTAACAACCTAGCACCGATGATAATGAAATGCTGCTCCTGGACATTTTCCCCAATCCACATCACCTTACTAGGCAAGGATCAGGTGTTGTTTCTACTAATAAATCATGATATAATAGGAAGAGTCTGATTATTCCCAGCTACGATTCCTGCATAATTATCTGAACACTGCATTGTCCTCTCCTTAGGATGGTCCATCATTAAGCATGTGCCTTGCTGGATGAGGTTCTCTGCAAATTGTCATGTGATAGTTGGCAATGATACACTCTGTTACAGTTGTACCTGGGAATCTCTAGGAAGACATAAAAAAAAATGAGAAAATGGATTATAAATCACATTATTTTAAAAGTCAATGATTTTTGAGGGTATAACATATCTTTTGAGGCTGGCAATACTGTACCTGCAGTAGTACAATGGTAAATATAAGTATTAATTGTTGCACCCCAGATAGCTGGGCTGAGTTTCTTAGGGGTTGAGCTTTTAATCCTGGAGGGAGAAAAAGTAAATTCATTCTTGGAGTATCAAAACAGAAGAAGAATGGAAAGAAGCAGAAGAACAACCTGTCCATTATCTGAGAGCTTTTCAGTCAATTTTGTTCCAAAGTTAACCTCCAAAGTCTTCTTTCAATATGTGAACAATTGCTTCTAAACCAAACATATAATTTAATAGTCTATAATAAACACACGTTACCACCAGGGCATGCTGCAAACCTGCAGTCCTGCTTTGAGCTGGAGCTTTGTATTTAAACTTTCAACCAAGTCTAGAACAAAGGACTTTGAGATTTTTTCAGAAGTGACAGATGTTTAATGTCTTTAACACATGCATTAGAAATAGAAAATACTTTGGAAAAAATAAAAATAATAAACCTATACAGCTTAGAATGACACATTTTTTCTTGAGTGTTACTTGGGATGGGGTGGAGTTGGACTCCACGTTCCTCTGGATGCCATTTGGGGCCATATAGGAGATTTGTACAAAATGTGTTGCAAGGAGCCACGAGGGGCTTTCAGCTGTGTGCCTGTGGGACAGGGGCACTATCAGCTACAAAGATCTTACCAAAAGTCTTTCCACATTTCTCCGTACTGTGTTCTCTTCTTCTCAATTGCTCGGAAAGATGTACTGATTTAATATTAATTTCCTTGTACAAGCACTCTGTTAATTATTCTGCACATATTCAGCCGGGAATAATGTCATGTTTCCATCAAAGCTCTGCACAAATTCTGCATTTTAAAATGCACAGCTGGTGATCCTCCTTCCAACAGTGTGAAATGCACACTCACAAGGAAATGGGAATCTGAGCATACTGACATTACGATAACAACTACTTAGGAAGGGTGTTAAACTACACTGAATAAGCCTTCAGCTTATGACAAGCTTTCCTTTATAAATGCAAGTATTTAAATCACAAGTTTCCTGCTAGCAGTCAAAAGCAAGATACTAAATTGCAGTGATACAGTATATACCATAAATACTTAAATGGGCAGTAAATAAAGTCACTCAGCTATGCCATCTGGGTATTAACCATGTGACATTGCCAGTTAAAACTTCTGACTTCACCAGCATCTGATGGATCAGATGTTGCAACTGGAAGAATTCTTTCCACTGCTCTGCACCTCAGAGCAGAAGAGTGTGATGTACCATGGGGATTGTGCCTTCCACACCTTACTGCATAACGTTTTCCCCAGCACTTTTTTTTCTAGGGGAAAAAAATCATATAAACCAGGAAGTATTTAAGAAATAAAACCTGTTTCTTAAAATTAAAGAAGTTTTAGCTGAGACGTATGACATTTTGGTTAAGAATGTTAACATTTTTGCATAACCTGTGTTTGAGGAATATTTAAGATAGCTTCTAAACATTTAGGAAAAAAATTGAAAGATTTTGTAGCCAGTTCTCCTGAACACTGAGTATTAAAGAATTATGAGCTACATTCTGACTTTCTCTTTTTTTTTGCAGATGGTCCTGTGTCAATTGGAATGAGTATGGATATTGCAAGCATTGATACAATATCAGAAATAAATATGGTATCGTAGTTTTTGCAGTCTTTTTTTTATCCCGCCTGTTGATAAGCTGATGTCTTGTGCTTACTGCTGGCTGTACGACTTTGGGCTTGTCTCCTTGTGAAGTCAGAAAGGGTTAGGAGATGGAATTCTCTTTTTCACTGCACACAGTGTTTATAACACTATAATAAGCATAGAAATGCAGCTGCGAATCCCACCTCTCACAGATACAACAGAAATTTGCTACTGAGTATTAATCTTAATGAGAAGCATGTGGATCAGTATTTATTTTCCAGCTGAAATGTCTAAATCTTCATGGATTTCAGAAAAATAAAGATATTCATGTGCCTTTGAAGCCACTCTCTTTCCCTATGATTAGACACAGCTGAACTCAGACTGTTTTTCTCTTCTATTGTTGCTGTCACACACTAATTTATTCCAGCTGTGTTTCACTTAATGTGTATCATTTGTTTTTGAACAAACTATGAAATGGAATGTACTTTTCTACTTAAAGATCCTCCATTGTTACATAGAAATAAAAAGAAAGAAACATTAATCAGATATTAAATATGAGTGTATTAGTAACTAGTAATTATTAGTTACTACTTAGCATGTGGAAATAAGGTCAGAACTTCAGATGAATTTATAGTATTGATAAAAACACACCATAAAATCAAAAGTTGTTTTAAAAGTGTTAAGGAATAGTGTGATCTTAATGTAGGACTTCAAGGCATATCTAAATTGAAGGGGAATTGGACTGAGTGCTATGTTCAAGGTCTTGATAATTTTGGGACCACTGTTTCCTTTGTGATGCTAAAAGGAGAAATTGTGCTAAAAGATTCCTTTCCTGTTTCACTAACTTCCTTTGTCTATCTGAATTTATTCAACTTTTTCCAATATGTTCTTAAGAAATTCTTTATTTATTAGCTTATGTGAACAAAATGATTTTTGGAACCACTTACATAAATCATTCTAAAACTTAAAGGTTTACAGAGCCAGATTATCTGCTTACAAAGCTCCGATGACTTCAGCTGATTTATAGCCCCAGACTTAGGCCATCAGCTTTTACTGTAAATGACCATAAGAACAAAATCTCCCAACCTCACATCGAGTGCTAGAATATTTGGCAGTACAAGATTCAGTACAGCTGCTCTTGGAGTGCCAGGGACATGGAGAATCACAGTTTGTGCCCAGCAGCTGTTTCCATATACTTCTGTAAAAGAGAATACAACACAGGCTGTCTTTCTATGATAATTTTGGTTTTTTCTCTTTCAGGATTACACAGCTACCATATTTCTAAGGCAGCGATGGACTGATGAGAGACTTTGTTTCGATGGTAATAAGAGTTTGAGCTTAGATGGTCGACTTGTGGAAATGCTTTGGGTGCCAGATACCTTCATAGTTGATTCAAAAAAGTCTTTTCTTCATGATGTCACCGTTGAGAATCGTCTCATAAGGATATACCCTAATGGAACAATCTTGTATGCTATAAGGTATGTAAATACCACGTATCAGCCTTTATGATTGCATCTACTCATGCTTTAAACTTTCCAGGTTTGCTTAAGAAAATGGTTCTGTTCATTGATCTAGAATATGCATGGTCTTGTAGTTTTATGAATATTTAATATTCTTGACCAATATGAATAAATTCTTAAATTTAATAATAGGTCTTCTTCCCTAAATAGACCCTTTTGCTTTCATGTAGCCCGAACACAGGAACTGCATGTTGCCATTGCAGTTTGCAATGAAAACGTCGTAGGGGATAGCAAGCTGTGATGATTGACTTGCATGATTTATTGTGGATTACCCTTTCTAAAAGGTTTTGATAAATACAACAAAATCTTAAAATATGTTGCAAATAACAAAGGAAAATGTGCACTGTAAATGAGAAGGGAGTAAAGGGTGGCTTTTTTAGACTCTCACTAAACTCAGCTGTTCTGCAGTGGTTTCTGTTTGGGATGCTATTACGCTTATACATTAGATACCAGTAAATAATAGATTTTTTTTCCTCACAATAGATATTAGGCTGAAAATATTATTTCAAGAAGGATACATGTCATTTTTAAATTTTTACTGATGAACAAGTTTGTCCCATTAATAATTAGAAAACTGGTTTTTTTTCCCAAGGATCACCACAACTGTTTCATGCAGCATGGACCTGACTAAATATCCAATGGATAAGCAGACATGTACTTTGCAACTGGAAAGCTGTAAGACACTTAATCTTTATTGTTTTTTATACAATTAGAAAAATACATGTGATCTTTTTCTGCTAGGTATTACCAGATTGGCCGGAATTTCCATAGAAGGCAAGGGACATTGTGTGACCAGTCCCTGCTGAATTACACTAGCACCTGTGTGCAAAGATGTGTGCACACATGTGCACATGACATCGCTGAAAAGAGCATGGCAGTACTGAAATGCTGCAGTGCTAATTAATGATTAAGCACAATCCCGGGAGATTCTCACAGGCTTGGTTTTGCAGTGCATCCTGCAGTTACTCTCTTGGTCTTCAGAGGGAGTTCTGTGAGCAGGCATTTTCTAGCACGGATGAGATTTTTTTTTTTCCTTTCAGAGAGTATGTAATTTTTTCCCCAGAGATACAAATCCTTTAGGAAAGAAAGAAATTAAAATAAGGCTTATTTGTAAGGCATATAGTTAATATTTAATAATTTACTGTTTTCATACTGAAAAAAAATTATTGCACGGACAGTTCTGAGATGGATAGTAACAGGTCTTGCTCTGACTTATTTAATTGTCTCTGTGTCAGTGCCCTGGGAAAAAATGTCATCAATTGATGGACAAGAGTAAATACACTTTTTCATTTTATCAAACAATATCCTCATATTTTCTTTGAAATAGGTTCTCTAATACTTTGTAGACATGATTACTTTGCAAACACCCAAACATGCATTTTTATAGTTAAATGTTTGCTATTATTCATATGACAAGACTCTAGAAAATGATTTTTGCATGAGATAACATAGAAGGATAACTAATTCTGTAAGATGAAAATAGATTCTTAAAATATATGTCAATACATGCTCAATATCTTTTGGAAGGCTTTTCAGTACTTGTAAAGTTTCCTTCTGTATCTTTTTAGAAGTGTGTTTGTGTGTTCTTTATCTCTTGTTGGTAATGACCAATTAGATTGCCACAAAGTTTCATTTTAGACAGAAACACAAAGGAAATGAACCCAAAACCTTCTTCACACAGGCATCCCTCTAGAATAAGCAGTTTTATGAGATCTGTTTAACAAACAGTGATTTGAATTGGATTTGGGATTTATCTTTATTTTCCTTTGGAAGATCACATTGGTAAATCCATGTGTATGGATTTAAATCAACAGCACTGCCTAATGAGTCATTTAGTATTTTCTCTACTTCCAGAATGAAATATATATCCCCCAGGAATTTGCAATTTATTTGACAGGATTAAAAAAAAATAAAAAGGAGAATTCCCCATATAATTAAAACCAGGCATTTTTCAGATTGATTCCATCTGCTTTTTCAACAGCACACAAGTGTCTCCTGTCCAAGGGGAAAACAAAGTCATGTCACAACAAATGCTCCCATTTAATTGGTGTTTAGTTTTGAGGAAAACAGATAGAAGCAACAAATACAAAAAGGAAAGAGTGTGCCTTGGGCTGCGGCCCTTTTTTCATCAGTGCACTGCAATCCTTTCTTTTGGGTAGGCTGGAAATGGGGTTTGTTTCCCCATGTGATAAGTTATGTTAATTTATAGATGAATAATGTCATCATCCTAGCACACTGCTTGCCAAGACCATTACCTGGGTTTAAGAATTGTGAGTGCAGACATGCACACACAGCTGCACAAATATTGATGTTTATAAATAAAATGTAAAATCTGTAGCAAATATTTGAGCTGAAACAAAGTGTTAGGCTTTCATTAAGTGATTATTAATATAAAGACAAATACGTCATGATATTATGAAGTAATGGCTTTACACAGTAAAGCATCCCCAGTGACCTTTACAACATACTGTTCTGCTATTCCTAGTTAGTAACTTTAATTATACTTTCTTCATAGCAAAACACATTTTGGCCAACATGCCTATTGGTTTTTTCGCCTGTTACTGTAACACTTTAGAAGGTAATGCTGGCATATGTTAGGAAACAGAGAATTGCCACTCTGAGTCTCTGTTAATTTGGGTGCTGTGGCATTTGGGAAACTGGAGGGTTCCAGCTTGGTGCTGCTGAGAGGGGGTTCCTGTTCTCTGCCATGTGGGCTGAAGGGTTTGTCCTCACATTTCCCCCACACAGACCTCCAGTCCAAATACATATTCATGTCTTGGGCCCACCTCTGAAATTTTATTTCCTTTTTGAACTTGTCCTTTACCATTTATTCAGTGAAGAGCCATGTGAAGGCACTTAACTTGTGCTTGACAATCAGTGAAAATTAAAATTAGCAACAGAAAGGTAAAGAAACTAATTTGTATTAGGCATTATGAATGTTTAATCCCAAATTTACTATTCCTGTAGTTAACCCTGTTGACATTAGCAGCTCATACTGTATCAACAATGTACAGGAAAGAGACATGCTGGGCTTGAGGAATTAGTTGGGATAAAAACTCAGTGTCACATAAAGAGAATAGAGATTACTTGTAAAAGCCAAATAACATGGGCTTAAGGATTTTGTCTCTATAAACTTTTGATATGTTTTATAATTAGTAAAATATTAATCCCCTGAATAAAGAACAAGTTTGCACAGAGGGAGCACTGTGCTATTTAACTTTACAGACTATTGGGAAGGCACTCTGAATAAAAATTCTTCTTAAGAGTTTTGGAATTATTATTCCCAAAGAATTTTTGTAGGAAGTATCACCAAAACCTACTAATTGCTCAGCTAATGAGAATATTTTGGAACAAAAGCAACATAACCTCTGTTTCAAGATATGCTTATTATCATTCGTGTGGGCACCAAACACTTCTCCTGTCTCATGCAACTTGGAAGGCTGAATATCATGTAAAAACAAAAAAGGAATTTACTGTGGTACTCTCTAGTTCTTTGGACTTTATTTAAATGTCTGCAGTTCATTTATACTGAAAGGAAGTAAATGAATCCATGTCTGGAGTTGTGCATAAAAACTGATTCTATGAACCTCCTTGTTTTGACTAAGGACAATGCAATCGTTTGTTTATAGAAAATGTTACTTCTATTTTACATCTCACGAATCTGGGAGATTTCCCAGCATGTGCTTTTAGGGAATTGAAAACTTAGCTTGGATGCATATGCTTTTGGCTTAGTCTTTTGACACAATAGTGTTTCAGCTTTAATTTCTATAAATTTGATAATGTGAGCAGAGATTCCAGGCCATGATACCTTTTCACATAACTGCCAGTGATAGTGAAAACAAAATTTACATTTAAAGAATGAGGAGAGAAAGCGTTTTCAGGTGAAATAGACATTTTAATAGGTAACCAGCCCAGTGTTTCCTTACAATAAAATTTATGAAATCCTGTTTTTCTTGCATGAGATGGCTGGAGAAATCAGTTCCATTTTGTCATTGCAAGAAAAAACCCCAGTAACTTAAAAATATTAAAAGGTGCTTTAAAAAAAAATTTAATACATCTCTTTTTTCTGTGATTCTAGAGCTTTGTTCTTTTTTCAGCATATACCCTTGTGCAATGTATTGCATTATTGTCTCACTGTAATTTACTTCAGTTGACTGAAGTCTAAAAATAATCATCTGCTCATGTTTCTGTTCCCTAAGCTGAGCTATTAACTTGCACAATATAAATCTGTCAAATACAAGAATGATTGATCTAAGTAAGCCAAAGAAAAAAGATGTTCAAATGCTCCCTGTTAACATGTAAATTACATTAACATAATCTTGAATTAATCATGTACACTAGTCTGTAAAGTGGCTGCCTTTTATATAATGGGGAAAAGCTACAGAGGTATTTTAGCTATGATTGTGCTGCACATTGACAAGTGTGTGCAAAATACAGTTGCCTTCTGATAGATGATTCATCCAGCTCCTAATTACTACTTGAAGGTTAAGAGGAAACCTCCTGGGGCCCCTGAAGCACGCCATGCTGTTGAGCCTGCAGAAACATCAGCTTCTAAGCTGGTGTCCTTGGCAAGTATCCGAGCTCCTAAGCCAAAACCTTGCCCCAAGTGATGATTCAAGCTCAGGTCGGAGCGCAGCACCAGTGAGCAGCATCTCTGTGCTCTCCTCATCCCTTCATCTCTGTGGGAATGAGGACCAAACACACTGCACCGAGGAACAGCATCTTGGGATGCAACACACGGCACATTTCATGCATAGCCAAAATGCTGGCAAGTGCTGCAATTCATAAAAGATCTGTTTTCTTAGAGCCTAGTGGCTTTTGCCTTTAGAATGCCAGGTGGTACTAATCTATTTTATTAGTTTGTCATCTATACTGAAATAGAAGATACGGAAAGACCACCTCCAATAACGTCAGCTTTTAACTTACAAGACTTTGCATGTTATTGGAAATTTTGTCGTGAACAGGCATTACAATCTGCCAAAACCCATCATTGTTTATGTCTAATTGTACTTTCAGGCACAGAAATAAGAAACAGCTGAACCATGAGTGTGCTCAAGACAAATTAATTATTGTGTAAAATAAACACTATTGTTGGCTTGTGTATCACTACAGGGGGTTACAACATCAACGATGTCACATTTTACTGGACCAGAGGAAATGATTCAGTTCGAGGTTTGGACACACTCCAGCTGGCACAGTACACAGTGGAAGACCACTTTACCTCTGTAACTGAGGCTGTGTATGAGACAGGTAAAAACACCCTTATAACACTTTCTAGGTGCAGTTTGAACTATGGCTTTGGGAACAGAGCAGCGTTAAGGAACTGAGCACACTGCTTTCTGTTAGGATGACTGTTTTCATGTTCTAATAATTACAGTCTTGAAGCCATAAATACTTTTCCAGATGCTACAAGCAGAGACCCAGCTAATGTCAAGACTGAGCATTTTCTTGGAGGCCACACATTATCTAAACAATTATATACAAGAAACTACTTCTCCTTCCATATAATGTCAGGGAGAGCTCTTGTGAAAGGAGCATGTAATTGGGCATTTAAATTGGACACAGACCAGGGACCTCGGGAAACCCAGCTCACATCAGGAATTCTGGCTTTATAAGGCAAGTCAAAAGCCTCTATTCATCTGTGGAAATTCCAAGAATATGCTGGGTGCTTTAACAGTTGCAGGAAGTTGAGTTTCATGGCCACTGCTTGTAGGAGTTGCTCTGTTTCTGTGGCAGCCTCCGCCCAGCCTGGTGGGCAGCGGGGAGCAGAGTGCTTGACCTGAGGTTCCTCTGCCCAGGGAAGGGTCAGGAGTGTTTCCACAGACCTGCTCGTCTGCTGAGCCTAGGAAACTGCTGTAGAAAATTTCCTCTAACTGCAGGACCTAACCTCAGGGAACAGTGTGCTCCTGTTTATTTTCCAGAGATTTTGAAAGAGATTTCAGACAGTTCAGGACCTGCCAAACCATCCTGTTCTTTGGGTTGCTCTCAGGTGCTTCCTTGCTGCTCTTCACTGTGTACTCGGTTTCTGTTCTGCTCAAGTCAGCACACCCACTCAAGGGGTGATCTTTAAATCAACACACACACATCCTTCAAAACTGCAGTTTCACCAGAAGGTGTATTTCTAATTCTGAATCACAGAAATATAGTTTCTCTATTTCATTATTGGGTATTTCTGCTTTAATAACACAACACAGAGAAACTTGTGATCTAATTTCAGGTATTAATTCAGGCTAAAAATTTGAAGTTTTCTAAATGGATGTGAAAGTAGAAATTAAATACATACCAGCAGGCTCTAGGATCACAGAGTTTCTTGCTATTTATGTAAGTGACATCTGCTTGCCTTGCTCCTCTTTACAGCTTCTGGGTAAGCAGCATCAGGTTCAATCAAAGAAGAATAGTCCTTTACTGCTGTTCTGCCCAGAAGAGTATTAACACCTGTTCACCACATAGGAAAGTGGAAGAGGAAACTTGCTTAATTCCTATTACATTCTATCACAGAATCAGGACTTTAAAGACAAAAAAAGTTTGGTTGTTCTGTTTGGGTTTTTGTTTGTTTTGATTGGTTGGTTTTTAGTTTTGTTTTTTTGTTTGTTTTAACTAAATAGACTAAAACCAATTTCCAATTAGAGTTGAAGAGGCATGATCAGATGAACTGTACTCTTCTTCCAGTAAATGATGCTGTCTTCCTCTCTTTGTGTTGGCAGGAATCATTTGTATGAAGTCAAAAGCCACTTTTTGTTTTAATTATACATTTTAACACATGCAACTTAATTTGATTAAAATTTCTCACACCTGCTTGTTTCAGTTCTCCTATTTAAGAAAGCCATGTTATCAAGTGCTATGCAGTACTTTTAAAATTAAATCTCTTAATACTTTTAATTTTCTATCGAGTCATTCTGATCTAGGTGCTATTTTCTACGGATTTTTTTTGGAAAGTAGTGCCTACTTTATGGCCATTTATGCCAGTCTCTTTCTAAGTAGAAAGAAAAAAGCAACCAGATTATGGAGCTGTGTAATCAATTTTGGAATGAAAAATGATGCTTTGCATTTCCTCAGCACCATTAATAGATATGAGAGTATTTTATAAATAACAATTACATTATAAATAACAGCTCTTTATAACCACTACAATTCAAAGGGCTAAAGCTAAAGTTATGAGAGAAGAGCTGTGTGTAGTATTTCCTAACACAGCAAGAAAAGCAATCAGGGTTTGATACTCTGTGAACTTGAACAGACAGTACAGCTGCTGTGCAAGTGAAATATTGTACAGCAGAGCAAAACCCAAGTTCACGTACAGCCACTGACAGAGCCAAATTTAAAATGCAGTCAGCAAAATTCCTGCATAAGTAACTCCAGTAAATTTAAGAAAAGGACACAGTGGATTAATCTTGTTTGTAGAACAGCATGTATCACATAATAGTAATCACATTATTGTAATTACATAGTAGTATGTCACTTTGAATAATGTTAGCTAGATTGCTGGTTAGGGTTTGGTGTTGATTTTGTTTTGGTATGGAACAATTTCATTTTGGACATAGGTAATTTAATTGTGAGAACCATTCCCTACATGTCTTTAACTATAGTCCTCATTCTTCATACACTGATAAACTCTTGGACTCCCAAACCATGTTATCTGCATCCGTGGATGCTGCGGTTTTATTTTAGCTGTCCGGCCAACACCACCTGCATTCTCAGAGTAATAAATACTAATGGAAAAAGCTTGCTTTTCTTAATGGAAAAACATAAAAGCAATGAAGGACTGTTGCAGTGTAGCTTTTTGTATAAATAATCATAGAAATAAGGCTGGACTACTCTTTAAAAATTCATTTAATCTACTCTCATGTCACAAGGCAAGGTCATCTATATCTGCAGCCTACTTCCTGACAGATGTTTCTAGGAGTAAGTCAGACAAACCTCCAAAGTGTCTGCTACACAGCCTCCCTAGATGATTTTTTTTTCCTGGTGTTTATTACGCGCATATTTTCCTCATGTCTAATCTTGATCTCCCTTGCTGCATTTCAAACCCATTATGTGAATATTGAAGACAAATGTCCTACTATTTTTCAGCAGCCTTTTCACTGTTTCAAGACTGATATATCTTTTCTTAGACCAACAATTTTCCTCTTTTTTAATTCATGTAAGCAATTTTCTAGATATACTGTTTTTGCTATTGTTCTCCCATTGAATTCTCATCTCTTTGCTAATAAGCAGCACCCAAAAATGGGTACCCTCTTCTCATTAGATATCCTCTGAGGATGGAAGGGTTTACTTAATGTCTTCCATGAAATCTGTTCCTCTTTATCCATTTTAGGCTGATATTTGCCCTTCTTGCAGAAAATTATCATACATTTTTGACCTCGTTCAGCTAGTGATTCCTTGTAGTTCTCTGACTCCTTTATTGCCCTGCAACCATATATTCCCTGAGCTCTGGGAGCTGGTGATTCCCATCTGAGTGCAGGACTTTGTACTTGTTGAATTCCATTGTTTTACTTGGGTTATGATAGTTGGTGAGATATTTTTGAACCCTAATCCTGTTCTTCAATGTGCTAACACCACTCCTAACACACTCTTGGTACGTCATCATGCTAGGGAACAGCTGTGGGCACAGGACAGACCCCATGTGTTCCTACTTGATAAATGCTTCTATTTTCACAGCAAGCGATGGCTAATTAATCCTAATTTCCATTTTTAGTTGGAGAAAGAAGCAAAAACATAATTTAAAACTTCATGCTAATTGGCTGTTGATAGCTTTCTTTCCAGCATCTTTCCTTAAGTCTTGCTCTCACTACTCAGCCGTCCTGTCAAGTCCTTGGCAACAGCAGGACTGAAGAGGCTCAGCTTGCTCAGGTCTCGTCTAATGCTGAGTCTTCAGCCCAGAAGGCAGGGAGAGACATGTCAGGCAGGCAGGGCTCTGGATGTACTCCCCCACTTTGAAAATGTCAAGTCAACAAATTGGCATATTCAAATGGTATTATTTTGGCAGAACAGAAGGAAAGAAGAGACAGAAGCATAAATTAAGTCTCTGCTCCTTGATGCCTAAAGACAAGATATTTGCTCTGTTAAAAAGACTGCAGAGGGAGCTGGCTGCTGTTCTTGTCTGCAGTCACTGCCAGTGTTTTGATGTCTGTCTCAAATCCTGCTTTAGCCTCCTTGGGCTAGAGGCCCATCAGTCCTTGTGTGGCTGTGCAGTGCTGAAGCTCTGTGGTCCCCTGGCCACTGCAGGTTATCAGCTTCTCAGGGGGGACGTCACAACTAAGCCAGTGAGAAGTTGCTCTCATTTATAATTAGCAATCTGAAATCAAAATGCATACAAACTATATATAGATTATGTAGTTTGTATAAGAGTGCACATCTGTCACAGTCTCTTTCTAAGTAGAAGCACTGCCTTGCTTTGTCCTACAGGCTCATCGGCAACTTCCCAAGGTTCAGGAGATTATTTAGTTAATAACCAAGTTTTTCTAGGTTTTTCAGTACTTTTTCTTTTGAGGTATGGTGCACTGAATAACTTCCCCTGTTCCCTTTATCGGTTCTTTTACAGTCTGCAATTGCTCTCCAATTGTTATTTCTGAGAACATATTCTTTGCCATACAGGGCCCAAAAAGAATCCCAGAGCTGTATTCAGTAATAATTTTACCTGGTGAGTCTTCAGTCAGCCTCACCTAAGATTCAAACAATTACCTATGCATATCTGTATGTTACCATGTTATGTTCAATTTACCTGTCTGAGCTCATAGCATCCCTCTTTGTAGACAAGGTTTTCCACGTGAGTTGAGGTTGAAAAGTTTTCCCTCATGAGTTGTTTCTGAGATACTTCTGCAATGTAGAACAGTTTAGAAAGAAAACAATTTTGGAAATTTTCAAAAAATTGCGGTAACCTAAACCCATATGGAAATGCAATGAATGGAAAGAATATCAAGGATATTAGGAGGCATTCTTTATTAACTCCTCTGAAGTTCTTTGTAGCATAGACATAAATACACCTGAACACTTGGAAAACTTTCTGTGGCATAATTTTTTTCTGGTTTTTTGTTTGTTTGGTTTCTTGGTTGGTTTTTTTTTGTTTGTTTTCTGGTTGGCTTTTTTTTTTTTTTTAATAGGTAAGGTAAGTGGATAAATATATGTGCACACACGCACTACATGAAAGGGTTTGTTACATTCTTAGGAAATCTCAATTTCAACCTTATTTTTTGTAAAGCATTTTCATGAAGATGGAACACATGTTGAGAAGCCTGGTCTGAACTTTCATTTCCTTTATTTCACCTCTGAAAAGCAAATAAGAAAAGAGGTGGTTTATAAGATCTAGACTATGAAGAACAGAAGAGTTATTTTTCTCTGAGGGAGGGACAAAGGAGATGCAATAAAATATTAGCAATGTATATTGGCACCCTTAGCATCCTGCAACAGTCAGAGAATTGCACAACTTACTCTTTGTGTAAAAGTGGGGACATACTGATTTCTCACTGCCTATGTCCGTTGTAACCAAGCAATAACAAAATTTCATACTGAAAGCTACATTTTCAGTGTATAGTTAAACCAGTAAAATCTATTTTAAGCTCTCCTGTCCTCTGCCCTTAAAAGACACAAGAAGAGAAGAAAATGATGCATTGGTAGAATTACACTGACGTGCTTGTGTGAGTTGTACATCACACATTTAGACACCCAAGGGGTTAGTGTAAATAATTCATGAGAGAGGAAAGGATGCTCTTTGTGCCTGGCTGCACACCCCTGTGCAGGACACCAAAGTGCTTCTTACGTAAAGAGTGATGTGGAGCAGTCTTTTACTGGAGTAGAGTTCAGCAGAAAGTTGGCAGGAAGTGGTGGTGGGGAAGACAGTCCCATCCCAAAACACTTAGAGTGGAAATTAGGAACTGCTGGCAGCATTTTTAGAGAATTATTCCTTCCTTAGGTGCCTCTGCTGGGACCATTCACTGGTCAGAGATGCTGCAGAAAAGAGCAGAAATGCAGCATTCTGCCACCAGCTGGGAACAGATGCTATAGAAAAATGGGATAATCAGAAAATGAATGACCTGGGGTGAAAAGGAAGCTTATTTAGGCTTATATATTTCTCAAGCAGTGCAGCAATACTCATTGTTGATAGAATCATCTGTGGCAAGTCTATATAAATGTAATAATAGTAATAAAGATAATCAGAACTGTAAATTGGAATGTAATTTTAAAAGCCAAACTTCAACTGCAAGTTATAAAACAACATAAACTAGTTTTCATTGCCTTCAGAAAGATCTGACAGACCTAGACGTAGACCTGCTCAGCTACTGAGAAAGACTGTGCTGGTATAATTTTTATGACACTAACAAAAGTGGTCAGGTGGACCTTTTTCTGCTTTTTAAGGCACTTATCAGTAGAGAAAGTTAGAGTAGGTATGGAGACCATCATCTGCTGCCTGGGTTTGTTCTTCATCTACGAGGTAGAGCTACTGTCTAGTTCTGAACTTCTGCCCTCTGGTAAATTCTATAAAGCCCGAATTGCTCAGCTTAATGTTCTTTTGCTGTGGGGTCACCTAAGTAGAATACATCACCTTTTGGTATGTTTAGAGTGTATATATTGACAGTCATTTAAGTTCAGGTTCATCTGAGAAACTGTTACACAGAGTAATTCAACACTTTGGTGAGTGCTAATGCTGTGCCTTTGCTGCGGTTAGCTGTCTGCACAGAAATTATTTCCATCACGTTAACAAATTTAAATCAGAGCAGTCTCACACTGAGGTAACACTCATCATGGGCCAGAAACTTGAATGAAAAAAACATATTTTCATTTTAATGCAAGTATTTTGTTGTCAAGCAAGTGGCAAACTTGACAGTTTTGAGGAGTTAATTTGAGCTGTACTTGAGTTAACTCTAGTAAAGTCAGGACTAGGACTTCATGAATTCTGTTTCAATTTTGATCTGGCTGATGGCACCATGGTTTTGGATGTGCCAGTCAAAGGCAATGAGATACAGCATTACTGTCTCATATGCAGCTCACGCAACAGGAGCAGCAAATCTGTTCTTTTTAAAGATGATAACTTTTGGTACATGTGTGGTGTAGATAAAAATAGGACTGCAATATTTCCCTATCTTCATTTTATCCCATTGCTCATTTCTTTAGCATGATAAGTATGCACTGAATACTTTTTCTCGACTACTGCTTCCTTCAGTTTATTACATGAGGAGCTCTGATGAATTCTATATATAGGGTGCCTCAAAATTTCCATTATAAAAGCTCTTCTGAACTCTTTAGAGAAATGCTGACACTATTATTATCATGTCCATGATGTGTCTTTGGATTCTGGCAAGAATAAAGCCTTAAGGTTAGAGAAATGCCTCTTTTTTGTTCCCCAAAAAGCCACTCAGCTATAAGCTGTTACATCTCTATTTCTGTTTGTTCACATTACTTTAGAAATTTCTGGCATCAGAAAAAATAATAACACCAGAGTATTCAAAGGATTTGTCTACACTTCGAAATTGCAGCAAAGTGGCAAACTGTGGCTTTTAAGTTTGATATTTTGAACTAACTTCCCACGTACACCCTTGACTTTTATACTGAGGTAAACCGAGACACAGTTGTAGGGCACTAACAAGGAGAGAATGTTATTGTATGGCTGTGTTGGCTGTTTCAGAGTTTTCCTTCTTAACAAGGAGTTCTTCTAAGGCTGAACCACAGGAAATCCCAGGTGCCTGTGGCACTCTGCAGGAGGGATGGTCTGGTCTCATCACTCCCCTTTGCTGGGCACGTGGCAACACATCCTTCCCTATGGTGAGCACAGAAGCACAACACAAATATCTCTTGTGGAGTACCCATTTCTCTTTCCCTAAATATGCTTTGTGCTGTAGCGTTTTGTTGCACAGACGCGCTGCTTTTCCATAGCACCGTGCTCATTTCAGAGCACGGGTGAGTGCAGACAGAGGCTGCACAGTCATCTGTAAGTTTTTTTCACTCCCTAACTTTTGAGTGCTTTACTTTGGTCTGCATACACTTAAAATCAGTTTTGGTGAGCAAAATTACATTTTTATTGAAACAGCTGTATTGTTAAAAGTCACAGCCTTGGTAGAGGTACACTGGTGTAAGGTACCTCTTTTCACGTAAAAGTGATGATAATGGTGTAAAACATCTTTGTACCTCTTGCCTCACAGAGATAGTTTAAGTGTAATGTTTGTACCCTTTCTTTCAGTCAGACACTTGGGGATCTCAATATGCCGAACTTACAAAGAAGAACCCTAAATACCGTGTATTTTTACTTCTGGAAGGAGAAAGACCTGACTATGAGAGGACTATTCAGTTCAGTAAGGAAGAGAAGGTCAAAGTGGCAAAAAACGGAACACAAGTTAATATTAGAAATTAGCCATTCATTCTTAGCAAACAGAGAGAAATGGTGGATGCTGTGTGTCTAGATATCCTCAGACTAAGCCTTCTAGTCTGTGTGAAAGGTGGGCTCTATTCCAACCAAAATGATTGAGTTCAAAGCAAGGGATAATTAAGGAAATTTAGTGGCTTGTGATTAGGGTCAGACTACATAATCTTGCAATTCTTTCTGGTTTTACAAATCCTTTTATTGTTCTCTTGATGCAATATATACAGTGCTTTTAAAAATGGAAATTTAGCCATGCATTTTCTCATCTGGGAGCAATAAGACATTTCTCGGCATACACTGCTTGCACTTTAAGCTTTTAAAAGTGCTCCTCTTTGTGTCTCACAGCACACCTGAAGAATGCACAAATAGCCTGTCTGTGCCTATATTGTTGTTGCTAAAGTGAATTCACTGTTCTGTAGTTCTGTCCTGACTCGAAGCACGCAGCATTGGAAGCAAACATTGGTGCCAGAGAACAGGTTTTGTATTAAAATAGCTGAAGCCAGAGCTGTCTGAATACAGAGCATTAGTCTCTCACTGATATTTCACTGACATGCAAATGTTGCTAAAATGATTTTATAAAAACTTAATAACACTTAATTTGGAACCTGGAACTTCAGAACAAGAAGTCTTTTCTGCCATTTAAACAGCAAGATTTTGCTTTCCTGTAATGCATTGAACTGGTAACAATTTCAGATCCTGTGCTTTTACATAGCCACATTTTGCTGTGTTAGTGAGCTGGATAACAAATTCAGGCTTTGCTTACAAGTGTGCTGTCCCCTCATGAAACACAATTCTGTATTTGACTCTGTGATCCCAA
Organism: Edolisoma coerulescens; assembly: GCA_013397115.1. Lineage (NCBI taxonomy): Eukaryota > Metazoa > Chordata > Aves > Passeriformes > Campephagidae > Edolisoma > Edolisoma coerulescens. The sequence goes on from VWZW01005525.1 coordinate 957,456, forward strand.
AAGTTCATCTTCTGGAAATCACTTGCTTAGAAGCAAACCATTTGTGCCACAACAGTGACACTGCTCAGGGCAACACAAACACTGTAATGCACTAATACAAAGGAAAAACAGTGAGGATGCAAAGATACTGCTTGGTTTTAAGTGGAATATAAGAGGTAGGTCAGCAATATCAGAGCAGATAGCCTCAATCCACATCTTGAGCAATAGTAAATGAAAAGAAAAGCAGAATAAACTGGATATAGTGAGATAGTTGAAGGTAAGAACAGTGAGATAGTTGAAGGTAAGAACCCATGCCAACTTCATGAAATGACAATCCTTACTCGCTAGTTCATGTAGTAGCTCATTCATTGTCATGAATAGCGACAGCTAAATCCATATGCGATTTCAAATTTCCTTGCCTAGTGTTATATAATGAAACATCCTCTTCATGCATTGATGGATTTATTTTTTCCTTCACTAATCCTCATTTAATTTCCAATTCAAGGTGTCTTTAATAAAACTCTGGATATGGTGACTGACTGTTACATATTTCCTTCAGTCCAGAGTCTTCAATCTGAATTTTTCAGTGCCGTGTTTAATTTTTATGAGCTTGTTTGCTAAGCTTTTACTGCATTGTGGTGCACCAAAGCAATACAGGTTGTTATTTCAAAGGTCTTTTCATGAATTGCGCCTTCACAATGTTTTTGTCCCTGCTCCTTCCACAGGACGTTACCCAAAACTTGTGTTTCACTTTGAACTCAAGAGAAACATCTTGTATTTCATATTGGAGACATATGTACCATCAATCCTACTGGTTGTGCTCTCCTGGGTATCGTTTTGGATAAGCCAGTCATCAGTTCCAGCCAGAATCTGCATAGGTGAGAATCTGATAAACCAACCCAAAGCAAGGGTTGGATCATTAAGACGCCTTCTTTATTGTACGTACTTGGCATCCATTTCCTGAAGTTGCAAACACTTCTGAGTTTCATGGAATTACTTTTTGGGTTTGCCATACTCAGAACATCATGTGGATTCCCCTTAAAGCCTTGCTATTCTTTAACTAAGAAAAATGCCTTTGGCAGCTGCAGGAAGGAGACTTATAGGCAGGGGAGGCTGCTGAAAGCAAAGCAAAAAACTGTCATTTTGGAAATAATTTAAACATATTCAAATACATGGCATGCACAGAATTGTGAGGCTTTTGTGAGGTCTAATGATACATACTAATTAACACATGAATAATAAGAGAATTATAAGAGATTAAATATAATTAATTTCAAATAAAGGATATTCTGAAAGGGAAAGAATGCAAATCAGGTTTGATCATGCTGCAGGTGGGATGGAAAAAACACTCCTACAGAATAGGGAATAAAGAAGGATTTCACATTGAATGAGGCCAGTGGGCAACTACACTGAGCAAAGTGATATCTGGATATTTTAAAGGGAGCTTTTGCATAGATTTGCAATAATAATGTGTTAATCATAAATATACATTCCATGGCACCAAAATCTCTCTCATTTTAATTTTCAGTCTTCTCAGCTTTGCTAACATTTTCCATTACCGTTTTTAAGCATTTAACTTCAGAATCACAAGTTTATTTGAAAGTCTTCCTAAAACATGACCCGTTAAATGCTATGGCATCCTAGGAGTTTCAGGTCCAGGGAAAACTCTCCTGCAGTAGGACCCTTGGAGTAGAGGCCCTCATTGCCATCTGTGTTATGCTAGAACATGTATTTTTGCATTCCACAGGTGTCACCACAGTCCTTACGATGACAACACTGATGATGGGAGCCAGGACTTCACTCCCAAATGCTAATTGCTTTATTAAGGCAATTGATGTGTACCTTGGTATCTGCTTCAGCTTCATCTTTGGAGCACTGTTAGAGTATGCTGTGACTCATTTCTGCACTCTGCATCAACTCAGCTCAAAGGAACTTCCAAAGGTATTTTAATTATTTGGTTGTTGTCCTACAAACTGGATTTAAATTATACCTGCTAAAAAGAATGAATTCTCTTAGCACTAATGGTAAACACATTTAAGGAAGTTTCTTTTTTAGAATTAGGACAGGGAAACATAATAATCTTGAGAAAAAAAAAGTTTGTATACCTGGAGCTTATTTGGAAGAGATCAAACAAACTGAAGCCCCCTTCCTTCTGTCTTTTGGTATGGACTTTATGGCCATTTGTCAATGTGCTGGATGTATCACAAAAATCACAGGCACTTCTTGTCTCTCAGGCAATGGCATATGCTCACACAGTTCAAAAATTAGGCTGAGCTTGGTGACTTGATCCTATTGCAACATGGAAAAAAAAGAAAAGAGTTTATCATGATCCATTTATGAAACCTGCACATTCATGGAACATGACTCAGTCTCCTGGAGGATGGCTTCACGTGCTGGGTGTATCAGGTCCCCGTAGCCTTCTGCTCACACCTTCTCTTTCAACAGCTGCACCTGAAGTCAGACTGGGATCCATTTTCCGTTCTGTTTCATTATTATAGCAGAGCTTTTTGTGGCTCTAAAGAGTTTCTCACAACTCTGAAATACTGTGAAATATACTTAAAATAAAAAATGGATGGAATCAACATAGGTATTTTTGAGTCTGGTGATTGCTGAATTGATCAGGACAGGTTCATGAAGAAGTTTTGTCACATCTTCCATCTCTAGTGTATAGCAGTGCTTTCATAAGCAAGGAAAAAGAAATCACAGGGAAGCTGGAAGATGATTGTCTTGCAGCTTTTAATTATGGAACTGAATCTAATATGCATGATAGAAAAGAAAATTTTAAGCAGCTTATGAAATTTCTGGATTAATAGAAAAAAGTAAAACATGGAAAATGGCAACAGGAAGAAAAAAGAAAGGCAGAAAGAAGTTTGGTTGAGTGCTGTAGGGATAAATGTCCAGAATAAGAAAGATTGTTAACTGTTTAAGCCAAATTAGAACAGAGTATCACAAATGCCTAAGCAAAGCTCCTCAATAGACCCAAGAAACAGGATATTGAGCTCAAGTGGAGGAGCTTCAAAACCTTTTGAAGATCAGGCAATATGGGGGGGGGGTTATGTCTAGATAGTTCATCAATTAAGACAAGATTTTGGCTGTTTGGATGAAAGATAGGTCCTGTAAATGCACAGGAATATGTTAAAAGCTGTTGTTGGGTCTAGGTGTGTGGAGAAAGACTGCAAAATGGACACAAAGCTGAGCCACCCAGTGGGTTTTATGAGATAACACCTATCAGGGGATTGTCCGCAAATGGGCAAACACTCATTTCAAATGAGGATTTGAGTGGAAAGCCTGGAAGTAATTTTTGTTGGCAAGGTAACATCAGTGACAATTCCCTGTGAGCATATCCATCTTGTGAAGTAAGTGGTTGTCATTTTGCTCATAGAGTAGGAAAATAAAACCTGCTTGGAGGTTTGGGTAAGAAAGTAAAGTGTTTCAGTGCTTGGATGATTAAGCGTTTTTGGGTCTGTGAAGGGCACTTATTCTGCCCTTGCCTTCACCTGCCTGTGTCAGATTCCCTTTCATCTGGAGCATGTACTAGTGCTTGCAGATGGGATGGACATGGGATCTTGTAGACTTCAGAAATGTGCACGGAAGTGAGGTACGGCCCTAAAATGAGAAAGGGAAGTTTTGTGATGAACTTAATGACCAGAGAGAATAGTCTTTCACTTCAGGCATGTTTCCTGCCTTCTACTGGGTATCAGAAGTGAGCAAGCAAGCCAAACTCACTTCTTGCCCACACAAAGATAGGGATGTAAGGGAAGGAACAGTTGTTTGGTCCTGTATTAGCTTAAGACTCTGTAGAATAAGGAGAATGCCCTTCATGTCCTTTTCCTACTGCAGCCAAGGGCAAGCACTGCTTACTGAGCAGGGTGTCATGGAGAGTACACCTGACTTGTATTTCTCATTTCTCATTGTAAAAACAAAAACATCACAAGGACAAAAGTACCAGTTAAAATCTCATGTCACTGTCTAGCAGGTACTTAGCAATTTATGTGCGAGTATCATCACTCTAAATGTGTTGTCCTCATTATCGTATTCTCTTGTGGACACAGGTTAATTGGAAATCTCACTTCCCAGTTTGTTATTCCCATATGTGAGCTGATAGAAAATTTGCACTCAGAATTATGTAAATAAATGTGGGAGGTGAAATGGAAATGTCACCCTCTCTCTTGTATAGGAATTAGTTGTACTCAATTGCTTTCCACTTTGCTCTTTAACAAAGTTGGGCACTGGCACATCAAACCCTTCTGAAGCCCCTGAGATCTCCAGTTTAGAACATAAACTGGTGAAAGAGCTCATCATATCCATGCTTTTGCAATATGTCACATCATGTGAAACAGGACCCATGGAGACAGCTTCAAAACTAATGGCAAAAGCAGAGGAACCACCTGCTGCAAGGAAGGTCAGGCAGAATGTGCCATTCACATCAGCTCCGGAACAACAGGCTGCTTAAAAGGGGAGGTCTTTTACCTAAATCTCCACCTTTAATGCAGGATGGAGGACAGTTTGAAAACTGAAAATAATTTTGCAGGTGTGGTGTTCAGCCCCTGGGGTATTTCTGTGCAAGTCTCATGCAGTCTTTATGAGCACCACATAAACTCCAGGTGTGCAACACTCTAGGTTGAAATATTTTTAAACTTGAGAAGCTTTATTATCCAGTGAAAGTGACAACTTTCCTCAATTCTGCTGGCTCTTGGATGTCAGCAACACTTCACTTAGTATAAACAGCAGCCACAGTAGCAGGTGCCATATACAGTGCTTTTTGGGTGATGTACAGCACCTTTCCTGGAGGGTACCAATTTGGTATCCAAACAGAGCCCTTCTTAGTGCCAGCTGCCGTTTCCTCATTGACAGCTGGCATCCCAAAAAAAACTAGTATGGCATTTAAAATTGGAGTCACAGCTGAACACTCACAACACAGTTTCTTTTTTGATATGATGTAAAGCAGCTTAGTCTTTCCTCGTGCTCAGTTCTCTATAACGATTTGGAAAAGTCCCTTGATAAACCCACTCAACAAGAAGACTGCAGGTTTTTATAAACTAGCAGGTATGGTTCTCTTCTAGGCTAGCTCTCTCCTTTTCAAGCAGTGTGATACAGCACTTTTGCTGTAAACTCCTCTCTGTTTTGCAAGAGCCCTGCCTTGTTGCACTGCAAATAGAATCCTGTACATATGCACCGCTTACGGTATTTTCTGCTTAAGTAAGAACTGCCCCTTGGGGAGCTGAAAGGAGTCAAGAACAGCCTAATAACACATCAGCCTCCTGGGAATTGCTCACATGCAGTTGTGAGAAAGGGAAAATGGCACGTACACAATGTCCTTTCATGCTCTGAAATAAAACTAATTCTGAACAACTTGTAGCTGGCCCTACCTGAGAGAAAAATAGGCTCTTATACTGAGCAATGCCCCAGATCTTGATGGTTTTGAAGTACAGATGTTTTTCTGCTTTTTCCCCCCTTTCTGAAAAATGAAAGCAGGGGAAAAAAGTTGGGACTCTTCTGTCAGGTTCCTTTATTTTATTAACTTTTGAAGTGCTGAGTGCATTCATTAGGCTGATCTCTGGTGCCTCATTTCAAGTGCCAGGCACTGCTGACAAAGGCTCCTCTGCCATCCCCAGCACTCCCCTCAGCTGCCTGAATTTTTTGAAGCAGAAGAGAGAGATATTTATAACAGAGTCAGGCCCCAAGTAAAAACTCGAGGTTTGAATTTCAGTACTACCCTGGGGATTATTTAAGGCTCAGACTGGAGTTTTATAGATTGATCCTCTTAATGCTTTATAGACAGATTTTTATCCCAGCCTTTTGCACAGAGGTGTGGGAGGCCACATGGAGGATGACCAAGGTTTTTTGGTCAGTGTATTTTTAGGATGATATGTTGTGCTGAGCTACGTTTATCTCTTGCAAATAAAATATCCCAGTTTGGTTTTTTTTTATTCAAAGTGGAAAGCTTCAATAATCCCTTTTCTAGCTCCATTTGTTCTGCTTCACTGATTCACAGCAGTTTGAGGACGTTGTCCAGACTCCACTTTAATTTTCAAGGGTGTCAGTAATTTTAGATGAAGGAAGACTCAAGGCTCGTGCTGTACACATGTACCCTGGGCAGAAGAGCAATTCTGTACCGGCATGGAAACCACTTAGATGGCTTAATGAGCTTTCTTTGACTTTAATAGCTGGGATATTTTTAAATGAGCTTTTTGTCTGGCTGCACATAGGGATGTACATCTTAACCTTTCGAAAGTTTGTCCTTGTGGAAACCGTTTCTTCTAATGGTGCAAATGGAAAAAAACAAGTTGGTCAGAAGAAAGAGATTCTGCATTCTATATTTCACAAATAATTTTTTAGACTTGTTTTACATTTATGCCACCTACTGATTTGGGAGGTAATAAAATTATCAGGAGAAAATTAAAATTATATGTATGCCTACCTGAATTAAAATGTCCCCTCCTCCAAGTGCATGTAATAAGGTTTAGTTTAGATATAAAATTTGAGCCAATCTTTGTAGCTTGTTTCTGCTGGTGTCTCTGCAATGTCCCAAACCAAACTAAATACCCCAGAAATTCCAAGGAAGTTTTAGAGCTGAAGCTGCAGCTGATGTCTAATCCTGTGTCCTCTGAGTCAGTAACAGAAAACCCTCTGACTTCAAAGGGTGAAGATTTCATACATGAGCTTTATGGCTCTGAGCCATTTGTAATCAAAGAAACAAAACCCACCAGAAGGCTTATACAACATTCTCCAAAGACCTATCTCGATGCAGTGAAGCACATAAAAATATTCTTAACCCTAGCATAACTTTGAACTTAAAGCAGGGGTTTCAGGACTTGACGGAAAATATCACAAGCTATTTAGTATTAAATCAGCTGTGGGTGGAGCTTGTCCCTCTTTATTTTTAAAGTAACTTGATTTTGATCCAAAACACCAGAATAAAGTAGCCAATTGCACACAAGGAGAGTGTCTTGTATCCTAGGGTGATTGATTTGGGGTGCAACCAGCTCAGCTGGCTGGTCTGGCAGCTCCCCTCCCCCACCTTGTCCATCTCCAGGCTGGGGCTTTGCTTTCACACTTTCTGGGCTCTAACCTTTGCCAGTATTTGCCCTGAGAAGAAGACAGTTTACTGTTGTGCATTTCAGGGATTTGCTGCTATCTTAGGTAAAGTTCCTTGTCCATATTTGAACAAATCCAGATTTGCTTGAGAGTCCTTCAAAAGTTTTTGCTGTATGGTGTTGCTTAAGTCAACGTTTTCCCCATAAATGGAGACTTTGAAAGCTGAAAGGAGCTGTCTGGTGCATGTACGTGCTTGTCCTTGAAGTCGAGGAGTGAGATTGAGGAGGAATCATAAGAAAACTCCCATTTGCTGCAGCTCTAAAGTAAACGGGTGATGAAAGATGCACTTAAGTACCTGCTGTTTTGTTCCCTATCAGATTGTTGATGATGATGATGATGAAGAAGAGCAGAATGGAGTCCTGGCAGCAGTGACAAACAGTTGCAGTGCCCTTGACAATACGAACAAGACCAATTCAAACACAAGCAGACAAACCAGCACTGACAGAAAAAGGGAGAGAAGTCAACACAGTGTGTGTAGTTCAGCAATGTCGGTAATGAAAAGACTTTTCTGTATCTTCGATTGCTTCCGTGTTAAAAATCCTTACCACATAGACAACTATGCCAGATTCTCTTTCCCGCTATCATTCATCATAATTAATGTACTTTATTGGGTGTATTATTTGTATTTCTAAGTATTTTATTTTGTAAAATTAGTTTAAAGTTTAGAAAGTGGACGTGGGAGGGTAAGTTGTAGAAAAATGGAGAAGTTTCATTTGGATAAAGGGATATGAAAGGACGTGCCATCTTTTCAAGTGTGTCTGAAAATTTTGTTAACTCACTATTCTGCTTTTAACTGTCTGTCGTCCAAAACTGGCTTCCTATTAGCATGCATGTCCCATATGAAACTACTTATCAAAGGCCAGTAAGTCCTTTTTTTTAATATTTAATGGACAACTTTGTAAAATAAGAGTTACGTTATACTTGTTTCTGAACTGCATTGAATAAATGTAAAAATAAAACAAAATGTTGTTTTCCTTTTCAGCTTTCTGTACTCAGATCTTTCTAGTTTTGTCAATAATGTATAAATTTTCCAGATTATATTAGAAAATATTTATTTGCAGATCAAAGTGGTTTTGCTACATAGCAAGAAACAGTTTTGAAGACATGAGTTACCAACACAAACCAAGCAATCTGTTCCTCTCTGTAGGTCACAAATACATGTTGAGATTCCTCTACATCTGTAGACAGAACTCCCATAGACATCAGTGGCTTCTCAGTAAGTGCAGGGCAGACTATAGAAATGGACTGGAGCCAAAAGGTTTACACCCAGAGAGATATATTTCCCTGAGTGAGGACTTGCTTAGGTGTTCGCCAATCCTTAATGGAATATGACAATTTATCCTGACGTTTGTACTCTGTACTCTACTCAGTCACAACTGCCTGGGTAACTGCTATGCAGAGGAAAAATTTGATATGCTTGATTTTCAGCTTAGTAAATTCCTCTTGAATCCCATGCAGTTAAAAAAATTTCACATAAAGGTGGAAAACTTCTTGAATAGAAAAGAAAACCCTGGATGTGCGATAGCTCTTGATAAAATCAGAAAAGTTTTACACAGATAAAATGATGACCCACAGGAGAGAATGGTTACAGGTGATGAAAAACCTTAACAGTCTTTCCAAGGGGTTACTTCACTGACAGATAGTACAAGTCTGTCTCCTATACTGCAGCATGGAAGTTTAAAGGCGCTTATTATTATACCTTTTTCCTGACCATAATGTATGGTCATGTTGCATATATAGGTATAAATGTGTGCTTCTGCTTTTATACACTGTGTATCTTGGCATTTCTGATGCTCAGACTCACTGCACACATAGAAATGCATTAAAAGAGCTCCCCCAGCATGGACAGTCTTGGACACACCTTTTCACCCGGGTGCAGCCTGTGAAGAACACCATTACGTAAGAAGGAAGAAAGTGCAAAATACCAGTGTGAGATAGATTTGCCCTTGCTCACATCTAAATCCATAAAAATCATTGCACGCTGGTAGACAATTATTAGGTCACTAAAATCCCCCCAGTAATTTTATTTTCTAGAGGTTGACTACTGAAAATTTGTTTCTCTGCTGTTGTTAGCAATGCCTTTTGCAAGGCTTATTGAGGCAAAGGAACTTCAGGAGCAGTCTAGCAGCTCTTTGTACCTTGTGGCTATTCTGTCTTTCAAAGGAAAGTAAATACATTCAAGAAATCAAACCAAGACTGCCTGTGTTAATGGGCAGCCAAAAAAAAATCTGTGTTTTTATTTAACATTCTGCTATTGAATATTTAACCCTAAACCCTCTATTCACGAACAGGTTGTATGACATTTTTTCTTGGAGGTGTGAAACTGGACTCGCAGATTTCTTTCCAATTCCTACTCCCATAAAATTTGCAGAAGACAAATGTTAAATCTCTGTACTTGGTTTCTTAAATTTGAAGTTTACATTGTTCTTGAATCTTTTCAAATAGTTACCTTTCGTGTTAACACTAAATTTGGGATTTATATTTACAGCAAGCATAAAGTAAGCATTTAGAGTTTTATAGCTTCCAATTAATTTGGAGACAATTCACCTTAAATATTATTTTTAAAAGCTATTGAAGGTCTGAGCAACTTTATTTACAGTGCACAAGCTGAAAACAGGGTCTGTTTTCCTACTGATGTGCTAATTGTAAGCAGCGTTAGACACTGAAATCCTCCATGTTTTCGTGAAAGAATTGACTGCACAGCCAGATTATTTGTTATTCTGCTTTGCATAATTCTGCATTAATTGCTACTTTCAAAAATAAAACTTCTTTCAACGTGAATTTGTTGTAAAAGATGTTCCCAGCAGATTTCCAGTGTGGTGTATGAAGAATGAAGAACAGCATTTGAATTACCCTGTTCAAACAGAGTTTCTGTCCCTGGTAGCTCCCAAATCCCTTGGAGTTACTCAGAAAGGTTCCCCTAAGTAAGCAGCATTCACGAACAGTTCACTGAATGCTACACTCAGAGGAAAATTAGAGAGGGGAAGTCTCTTTCAGTGCTAAGAGAAGCGGCCAAAGTTGAGGCTGAGGCAATGAAAATGTCTTTGGTTTCATACCTGATGAAAAGGTCTTGGATTTTGGCAACCATTTTCTGGTTGATAGTTGAGTTTCTTGCTTCGATTTTAATGTTTTCTAATTAGAGACCTTCTCAGACTCATAATTCAGAAATGTCTTCTTGTATTTTGAGATCACTTGAGGCAGATGTACAAGGAGGGACCCGAGGCAGGTGAAGGGGGTTACTACAGGAACTGCTGAGGCATCCTTATGTAGTTTGCTTTGCTGTTAGCAGGATGTGCCCTGCTTTCCATGGATCTGAAGGCAGCAGCCAGCCTGAGGAATAACTCTCCTTCCTTTGTGGAATGTCTCCAAGCCTGGTCTTTTGCTTGATTCAGCAGCCACCTCATAGGTGTATAAGCATTGTGCAGACTAGAAAAACACCTCTGACCATAGCAAGATCTTTGATCTTGTTTTCTTTCTTAATGGAAAAGTATTACGAAAATAAAATCCTATGCTGTGATATTTAATCAAATATAGTATTTTATTCTTTTTTTAGATTGTAGACATATGAAGGTATTAATCCTTGTTACCTTTCCACTTCATCAATTATCTGGTGTTTTTCTGATTCATCTATGCTTTAGGTAAGTATCTCCTGCAGCCTGCTTACTGTGATGCCAGTTGTGATACTTTGAGAGTATTTGAAATATTCTACCTAAATCAAGAGGGACATACAAAAGAAGGTGATGTTTTAGAACAGGCATTCATGAACCCTCTCATAAACGGTCAAAAGAAGGCATTTTAAATCACTATCAGATAATTTATTTTAAGACATAAAAAACTAAATATCCCATCTGAATACTCCAGTCAACACAGATGGCAAGCATAAGACAAGGGCATCCATCTGTTGATCTGAGTACCCATCTTCACCACAGTGGCCTTGTTTATTAAGAGTGCAGCAGTAACTTAAACAAACTTTCCTGCTTTGTAAGCTTCTTCCGTTTTTTGTGCTAATTATTTTAAGAGAACTGTTATGCCTTTTTTCATGGGAAAATATATTTTAAAAAAAAAGAAAAAAAGATGCCCCATGTTGTCACCCTGCAATTCAAAATGAAATTACCTAAAAGATTACAGATTAAAGAAAATCCACGTAACAGTAAAGCTGATGGCAGAAAAACAGAACAGGAAACAGAAAGAGGTGAATGTTCTGCTAAGAGCCCTTGCCAGTGGCGTGGTGCAGCAGAGTGCCTGGAGCACTTCTCCCAGTGCAGCCTGAGGAGGTACTGGGGAGCTGGCGCTGCTGGTACAATTCACTCCGTGCAGCAGTAGATGGAGCTCATTAACTGCTCTTCATCACTGAATGAGCAAATGTAAATGGCAAATGCTAGTTAAGGAGGACTCTAGGGAAAAGCTATTACAAGCTGACATTTGTACTGTGGTAACTAGGTCATGTTTGTAGTGACAGATTAATTAAACTCAGGCAGGACAGCACTGTCAGGTGGACTATTTTCCACACTGAAGTCCAGGCTTCTCAAACCCTGATGTTGTTTCCACCATTTTAGCCACTGAAATTGAACATATTCTGCCAGTCCACAAGATAACTTCATGACCTCAATACCTTGTGTTTTAAGCATGAATTTTCTACCCTTACGTCAAGGTTTTCTCCTGCAGGTTGTAATGTTTCAAATCAAAGTACTATGGCACCTCTGTATTTCAAAGCAGGCAGAATAGTGGCTCTATTAACAGTTTCCCCATAAAGATTTCTGAATCCTAAATAACTGTTCCCAGGTAGTTCACTGGCGTACTGCTAACAGTTGTCACAAAGATCAAGATAATTTTAAAAGCCAGTTTCAATCTTTTGGAAAATTTCCCTTGAAAGAGGGCTGGTTGAAAAGATGGGGAAGCTGAACTGTGAGAGTATTCTGGGCTGATTCACTGCAAGAACAACCTGAGAGCTGAAAACTGGAGTGGATTCTTCTTATTCTAAGTAGTGGGTGCTTGGCAGTGCTTAAAGCAGATAAGCTGGACATAAATTCAAACTCTGTAATGGATTTGCCATCACTTGTTCTGTAACTTTATAATTAAAACCAGGGGCCCACTTTAATAATATTGCCAAATTCAGTTTTTCATAATTTTCCATCTGGAGACATCTTTCTTCCCCAGTCCCATCTGACTGTCAAACTTTCCATCCTCAGAAAGAGAGGGATAGGGCAGCATTTGGGGGCATTTCAGTCTCATGATGTGAGTTTACTCATATAATTTGGGTTCTGGGTTTCTTTCCAAATTGGAATGGACCCTGTTTTCCTATTCCAGATCAAACACAGACAAAACTTCAGAAGACAAGAAACCCCAGAAGATTTTAGCACCATCACATGTGCGCACAAACCATGACCCTGATTCATTTTGAAATTCTGCTCTGAATTTAAGTTTAACCCAGATTTAACCACTGGATAACTTCATCTGTAAAAACACAGAAATATCTTCACTACAATTGCTTTCCTTGCTGTGACAGGTGACTTTGGAACCTAGACAGTCAAAAGGTTTGGTGCCAGTTTAATTTGATTTCTCCTAAAGGCAAGGAATTTAATCTTTCTGCTTTAAAGTCAGATCAGGAATGGATTCAGAATAGCAGCTCTGGTTCTAGTTGGGACTTGGCCACTTTGGATGCAGAACAAGCTGACAAAACCAGAAAAAATTAACATGAGAGTATAAAATGGAGTTCAAACCTGAATTACCTATTGACATGCTCAGCTGGTCAGTGCCCCTGGTCCTCATGTTAAATTTAGTGATGTTGCATCTCAGAAACAGTAACAAACCTGTGAGATTGATCAGCATGGCCAAAGCTGGCACTGCATGCACTGGTGTATTCTTGGAAAAGAGAGAAGGGATTGTCTCTTCCTTTTCTACGTCCCAGTTTTGTTAGAAGCCGGTTTATTGTGGTCCAGCTCCAGTTTTGGTTTATCGAGCACCTGCTTTGAATGAGTGCCAGTACAAGGTGACCAAAACCACTGCATTTGTCTCTTCTACAGGAACCATCTGTTCATTATATGCATTTGAATGCTGATCCATTAGACCCATATGCTGAACTACGTTGTGCATATTGCTAAGTCAGTGCTAATCAAAGTGCTTTCCATTCACAGCAATGTATTTTAGATGATATCTAATGAATACAACTGTCATTTTTGCGGGTTTTTTTTTGGTGGTATTTCCATACTTGTGAAGAAAAGATCTATAGGAAAAGCTTCTACCCTGTGTTCAGTATGAGTTGGCTGAAGGGATCCAATCCAGTCCTTGTTTACCTTGATAACCCTTTAGTGCATTTCAGAGAACAGAACTGACAATGTTGACCTCAAAGTAATAATATAGCAGATTAAGTCTGAAGAAATTTTGTAAGTAGGTAAACATAAATCAAACCTTGCTCTCCCCATCTTTACCAGAAAGATAAGAGATTGAGCATTATTTTATCTTTCCCCTTTATTCTTTATCATGTTTGTATAAGTACTGTGCTCAAGTATCATTACTTTTTGAGTTTCTCTCATAATGATTCTGAGAGCCTTGTAATTTTTTTCATTAAAAGAAAGAAACTAAAGGACGATGTGCAAATAACTAGAAACTTTGAAGTCTGAGGCTTCCTATGCCCCAGGATAATTTTAATTCTACTGAACAACCTTTTCATGTAGTGCTGGTCCACATTTTGTGAAGCCTGGTGATAAGAACTGATAACTCTGGAGATTTCCATAATTTCCGTAGAGGACCCCTTAGGGATGCCAACCACGTGGCTAACCCTGCACCATTTCAAATCCACATATTCTTACATATGCTACTGTTCTTATTCCAGGTGTAACAAATGGCCAGACTCAAAAATGCAAACTCCTCCTTCTGTTGCTGTCCTTGCCAGCACATTCCAGCTGCTGGGTAATGGTAAAAATTTTCTGTGGTTGATCATTCCTTCTATAGAGCTCCAATTGAATAGTCTATCATCTTTCAGGCCTCCTTCCTGGAAGCTGTTCTATGATTCTGTGATTCTGTAAACATCCAAAAGGAAGACGAGCCAATTCCTTTATTTCTACTGTAATAACCTAAAATACCAATTTCTAAATTACCACTTCTGGGCCAATAACTCAAAGTTGCATTTGCCTTGGGTTGCCACACATTACCTTTTAAGGAGACTTGGACAGTGCCTGACCCTTCGTTTCCACAGCCCAGCTGTAGGTTCCTGTTTCTGTAAGCAAGTGCACACAGTAGCCTGAGCTGGATTTCATTCCTGCCAGATAACTTGAATTACAACACAACTCATTACCAGCAGGATCAAAAGTTGTTCCTGGATATTTTGCATCTCTGCATATGCCTGTCTTCCAGCTCTAGCATTTCCCTTCCCAGAAGGCTCTACACTGTTCTGTGATAATGTCAGGTCTCCAGATGCACTGCCATGCTGAACTAAAGATGACAGACGAACAAGCCAAAATCATCAATTTTAATGATATTTCAGCATCATCCTGGTCCTGTGTCATTCTTGTGTATAATTCAGCCATCAATCTATGTTTGTCTAAAGTGGTTCACGCCAGAACCTTAAATGTAGAGAAAGCTGAAGAGGCCAATTTATTGTATTTTGACAAGGACAAGCCTCATCTAGCAACCCAGTGTGGCTGAGTGCATCTGGTGAATAGTGCATCCACTTTCTCAGATCCAAATTACTCCGTTATTTTTCATGACCCTTTTATCTCTGTGCTGTCTCTCTCCACCCTGGTTTCCTTATCACATAATAGGATTGTGCCTGTATCTCCCAATTTCATTTCTATTGGTTTCCAATCTGTGTGATGCTGGGAGTGCATGCTGGTACATCAGCCTCTCCTGCTGAGAGATGGGATCACTCACCCCAAAATCCTTCATCTGCACTGCGGGAGACTCTTGGCCATGGCTGATCACTCCCTTGTCTTCTTTGGGCTTCACTTGTGATTTGAATCACTCCCTACACTGAGGGGAACTGCTCCCCACACCTCTGCCTATCAAGGGCTCTCCAGTGAAAATCTTCAGAGACTTAATTAGGAGTTAGATGTATCAATATATCTGCTCACTAGTCCATGCTATCTAATTTTTTGAACCCATTCTTGTACTTTTATGAAACATGATAACAGAAGAGAAATCTCAAAGACAGGCTCTTCCTACAAGATTTATGTAAATAGATGTCCAGGTCAGAGAGACACCTGAGAGGTACCCACTGAGAAAAACACCACAGCATGAACTGGAGTCTTTTTAAATCCCAGAGAATACACACTGAAGAGGGCACATCGAAGTGCCTCAAAGACACAACAAGCTTCAGTCACAATTTCCATCTTGCAGACGTGAGAATCAATCAACACTGAACCAAAAATCTGGAGAAAATCAAGCTTCATTAGCTCTAATATTCATGAGTTACTTCTCTTCTCCAGTCCTCAGAGACTGAAAATGAGGTACAAGGTCAGAGGCACTGCTCTCTTTCCTTTTTGTTCCTCCGAATTAAGAGTGGGAGTTAAAATTTACGTCTTCAGCTTGGTCTCTGAGAGAATACTGTAAAAATGATGCTGCTATAGCTATAGAAAAATATTTATGTTCCTAATATTCCTCTTTCTCTTATTCTTCCCCCATTCTCTGTTCCTTCTTTCATCTTTGTAAATCTTTGTAAACACACTCTTTTAGAATCAGATTGGCTTTTTTTTTTTTTTTTCATCTGAATTTAAATCTCTCTCTGTGGCACGAACTAAATAAAAAATCAGTCTGTCCCCTGCACCTCTGGCCCTGGGTGGCCTTATGGAAATCCAACTGGAACATACAAGGGGGAAGAGTTACTGCAAGAACTGGCTTCATGTTTGCACAAAAAAGTAAAGAACAACTAAAGTAAAAAAATTAGTTTGTAGCTGGAACAAATTTATGGTATTCATCTCCCAAGCAGATTATGTATTTGTGATTCTGATAAAGAGCAGGTCACTGGAGTTTTACAACATATGCAGAAGATATTTAACCTAGAACTTGAAGAACAAAATAATGATCAGAAGAGGGTGCTCTCAGCTCATGTTCTTTTGGTTTTGTTTTAAACATTTTGGTGGAATTCTGCAGAATTTTCTTCTCTCTTTGTTGAGATTAATAAAAGGTCTCTTTGTAAGGTATTTTCTGGGATTTTTCACTAACTAGATTGCTCTTCTTACTGCACCATGTACAAAAGACAGGCTCAAGTTTTTGATTCTAGATTTTTCTATATGCTTTAGAAAGCTTTCTCTAATATCAGCAGAAGTCATTTCACAATGAACTTTGTGTCTGGGCTCTCAGTATTTTATGTTTTGTTTGTGTTCTCATGCAGTTGTACTCTGTTGAAATTAGTATGTACAGAAACTGATTTCCTAGCACCCATGACTGAGTGCTGTGGAAAACTTTTAAAATTGCAAGGGCAGCAATTCATTCCAATACTAGCTGAATTTTTAACCAAGCATGAAAAAGAAACAATAATATATAGCTTCAGTGATCAATTTCCAATTATTGGAATATCCCACATACCTAAGTATTCACCAAAAAAATAGATTAGTTGATCTTTAGAGAACAATTTAATAAAAACTTGGTGCTGCCAATGAGACTTTTAGCAAGACATTTGATCACAGACTTCACTTCGGGGAACATGGTATATTAGAAAATACCTGACATTTGTTAAGTTTTATTAAAGCAGTGCTGATGTCGTGGATAAAAATAAGCCTTTAAAAAGTTAGTTGTTATATGTGTGCACTTTTTCCATTTTTTGGATGACCAGTCTTTTAAGGTGATGAAATTGTGCAGTGCACACAGCACTAGAACACAGGAATAAGTGATGGCTATAGTCCTACGTGTTTGCAGACTCTCTTTCCTTGTCTGAAGTGGTGAAGCCCAGGGTAAATTCAGGCAGAAGGAAGGCACTCTCTTTTAGTTGGTGCAATGCAGCATTTAGCTCTGGTCCAGCCTGCTCATGGAAGAAATCTCTCTGACTCTGATGCCCTACTATTTCACTTTTTCTAGCAATACTAGTACTTAAATAAAGTACTGTGTGGCCATCTTTTACAGGCACATACAAAAACTGCCTGGAGGAGGGGAGTCGTGCTTCTTGCATTGAACAGCAGTGACTGGAATGGATTGTAAAAGGATTCTCCCTCTTTGTGCCTGTGTATATGTGTCTATGTATGTCTAATGTGCTTGTGTACATATATCTATGTATGTCTATAAATCTGTACAAATGTGTCTTGAAAAGGCACAATTTTATTAATTTGTTCCTTCTGCACTTTAGACATTGCTTTTCAATTATGGACATCAATGGCCAAGTCAAAAATCAAAGAAACTGAGCAGAGGGAAAAATAGCATCCCTGCCTGACTGTGTCTGTTTACATTTGGGGAAAAATGGCTGATGTTTGCCAGGACTCTGATTAAGGAAAACCTGTCTTCCACCATTTTAGACATAGGTTTACACTTCCATGTCTTTACAGAAAAAAGGGAAGAAATGAAAATGAGAAAACACACAAAAAAGATGAGTTTTCTTATGTAAAGTTCATATGAAAGCAGCACATTACAAGGAGGTAACCAGTCACTGCTATTCGAATGATTTCCATCCAGGTCCATGCTGTCTCTGCAGTCCTCAACATGACAGGTAAAAAATGAAGGAACCCTGTAGCTGGGCAGCACTCTCCCAGCTGTCAGGAGAGAAGCTCATTTCTGGCCTGATATGGGTTAGTTATAAAGTGGGAACCAAAGGCATATCAGAGAATAAAACATGAATTATTTGATATCCACAACATACTGAAGAAGTGAAGTCAGAGACCACAGGTCACCCTTGCAGCTGCTTAGGCTGGGAGAGTGTCTGGAGGGTCAGCAATGAGTGTGCATTAAGGAGTCATAGGAAAAAGCAGGAGCAGAGCCATCAGGTCAGCAACAAGCCAGCACAGACAGAAAGGCCATACACACCCTCTAATCACAGTGATTGTGAAAGACACACTAAAATGTGGAAAGAAATCGCAGAGGGATGTTCACAAAATCACAGCTGACCTCTCTGAGACTTGGACAGGGAGCATAGATATAAATGATCTGCACTGCAGCTAAAACACTGCATTGCAGACAGGAGAACGGAGTTTTGCCCTTAAGATCTAGCAAGTATTACAAATACAAATGTGTGTATAGCATGACCTGAGAGCTGGTAACATGCTGCTTCCTTTGCTGCCTGGCAAATTCAGTCAGATTTGGCTGAGGGAAAAAATTATGTTAGCAACAATCACTCAGTTTCTAAATGCCTGGAAGAAAACTGGCAGACATGTAATGACAGCCCCATAAAATGACACTTTGAAAAGTATCAATCTATTTCACCTATTTCCAAGAGAACTTTCTACCCAAAATGGGGCTACCATAGTAAGAAAGGGGTTAGAAAATCCCATCCCAGCACACCACAATTTCCTTGGCTGATTGCCTTTGCATTTGTCAAGGTATAGGCTGAACAAAAGAGGACTCTGAAGGTTTGATTTTCAATGGATTTTACTTCCTACTGACAAACCAGCATAAGAAGCCCTGTAGTGTCACAGAGCACTGGCTTGAGATTTTCTGAGACAGTCCCAGCTCTGTTGGCGTCCTTTACAGCTGGAAACTCCGCTCTTACTAACATTTCACATAAAAGTGCTCTGTCTAATAAACCAAACTATTGTCAGCATTCACATGTTACTCTTAAAATAAGAGAACAGATTTTTGAGTAGGACTTTGGGATATCTTTTAGTCCTCATTATTTTGTCTCTGTGATGACCTTTATTGTCAGGGCAAGTGCAGGCACAAAGACATGATAAATCATATGGTGAAGATAACTTGATTTGAAATATTTCTTAATAAAAACCAGTGTTAATCAAAAGCAGACTCAGTTTATCCTTATGAGCTCTGAATCACAGCTGCTTTGGATGTGTAAGGCCAACAAGCATGAGTGTATACTACGTAAAACAATTACCTGCAAACTATTTTGCAATAAAAAACTACCTTGTTTTTAAGGAAAATTTAAATAAAGTGTTCCAAAAAACTCTAGTTTTTCTACTTCGGTGGAAAGAGATGATTGCTTTTCACAAGAAGTTATCTTAACATTTTCTCTCTTTGATGCCTCAGCCTACAAAGAGTGATCTGAATTATTCCACTGTTGAAAATATCAAAGAGCAATGGGTTGTTTTTTATAGGTCACAACAAAGAATTTATATTCAATATTTCTGCCTTGGTTTGTCTTCAACTTCACCAGCACATTCAGAGCTAGCAAATGAACTGTGAATAGTTGCTCCTCTAGCTCCACTATCTGAGGGAGCAACAAGCTGTAAATTGCTATGGCTGTGCATATTTTAAATATTCTCTTTTTTTGGCTTGTATTCTTATTTTGGCTGTCCCTGAAAACCTGACCTGATTACAGGTACAGTGTGGATCTTTGTTTGTTGGCAATTGCTATTCAGCTAATGATTTAACCTAATGAAATTTTTTAGTAGCTTTTAGTGTTTAATACTGAATATTTTTACCATTCATAAAGAGCCAGGCTCTGAAAGCTGTTGCTAAGCCAACTTGCCTCCATTGGTTGGCAATGATTTTACATTAAAAAATGACCACTACTATATTTATTTCCTGGATTCTACTTTTCTATCAATTCTTAATCACCTGATTCTGAGTGACTACCACTTTACTGCAGGTGAGGTGTCAACACAACAGCTAGAACATCTCCTGCTCCTTTGAATAGCCAGCATGAGGGCTTACCAGGGTAATTTTGGACCTCTGAGGAAAACATAAGCAAGAAAAATATAGAAATCCTTCAACAGACTTCAGAATATCATATATGTTAAAAAATATCAGGATGGATTTCTGCAATAAAACTAAAGCAAAGGATATATGACTGATTATGCCCCTTTTACCCCTTGTTACTGAAGTCTGTGGGGATTAATCTCAGATTTTTTGAATGGGAGAAAATGAAACTTTAAAACCAGAAGCAGTTGGGTTTTGATTTAAAACAGGCATTTGTAAAAGTTGATTTTCTTTTCTCCAATGACAACAACAAATACAACGGATGTTTTATAGTTAAAGTTCATTTATGTATGAAGAACCACAAAGTTATTTCCTCATTGCAATGACTGTAATTGTATTGCTTCAGATAACCCACAGACATTTCTATAGGACAGAGAACTATTCAGTACCATGTGAATTCAATCCTTTTCAGAATTATCACAGACAGTGGATAGGGAATAAACGACTGAATGAAGGTTTGCAAAATCCTGCCCTACACTGACACAGAGATTTCAGCTGTTCATGGGATTGTTTTGGGGATTTCTTCATCAGTAAGATATTTTGTCTGTAAAAACTTTCATAAACAGTCCTGCATTTAACAATACATATGTCCTTCTTTTCCACATCTGAGATCTGTTTAAGGTCTATGTCTTTAACAGTGACTTTCCAAAGACTTAAAACCCTCTATGTGATGCACTTTGGGGAATTTGGTCTAGGTGGAGGATTGAAGGCTGATTCCTGTGCCTAGACACTTTGTTTGAAGATGAACAGTAATGCGAGTTTAAAACGTACTTCCCGCCCACGTGCAAATATTTCTCCTGAAGTCCTGCCAGTGAGAGAACTGGGCCTGAGTCTATTGCCAGGTGGAAGAAGTAAAGTGCTACTTGCTGCTTTAGTTTGCTAGTAAAATCAGTATCTAATACTGACAATGCCTCTGGAAGTATGGAGTTAAAATTTAAAGAGTTTGAAAAGAAGCCATTCAGCTCTTATCACTGTTCAAGACCCTACAGAATTAAGAATTAAGAGCTATACTTAATCTTTGCACAAATGGCAAAAAGGTTTTTCCTTACATTTGTGTATTGGCTACCACTCTACAGTTCCTTCCGCTCCCTTTCTTCAGCCCTGATATGCGAGTTGCATGTGAATTGGATGCTTTGGAAAATGAACCATTAGAATAAAGGATGACAGTTTTTCACAGTTTTATTTTTATCAAGGGAAATAATGTCTGCAATCAGGTGTGAAGCAGGACCTGAAACCTCCTAGCTAACATCTGAGAAAAGGCCTATGGAAAGATATTGAAGACCTGTGATCTGTGACTGAATTGCGTATTCCCTTTCTTTCCTTGAAGCTTTGCCTAGCTGGATAAAGCAAAGGAGCAGGGGGATAACAGAAAATTAAGAGATTAATAATTATTGAGCCTATATATATATATGTATGTGTGTGTATGAACAGTACTTTAGAAAGGAGAAAAACATATCCGAACTTTTAGATGGAATAACTGTATTTCGTTTATTTGTGTTGCAGCATTTTATGTTACTTCTCTGGCAGACATCTCACAACTGTGAGTCCTGGGGAAAGGCTGGCAGAAAGATGATGCTGTGGGGATTTCAGTTGTACTGATTTATAATTATGGTTGTGCTGCTCGGTTAGTGGATTATGTGTTATTTTTTCCAAATGACAAGCTGCAGAAGCAGGTGATATTTTTCTCTGAATTTCAGTATTGACTGGGAATGCATGATGGCTTAATATTTTTTGTTGTTAATGATTTAATGGACAATATTAAAACTTAAATAAACTCCTACCAACAACAAACAACTACGGATTGCATGCGATTGATCGCATTTAGTAGGTTCCAGGTTGGAAACGGATGCATGCTACACTGCAGCTAACCAATTGGTCAGGAAAAGGGCTGCTCAAGACAACTAGCCTGGCCATCTAGGATAAATGTTTCCCAAGAACGCTACTTCTGGCTCTCTCTGTGCTGGTGTCCAGACTGCAAACAGCTCTGACAGGGACAAGTAGAGGTATATTCTTCTTCCCTATGCAGAGGATTTCTTACACTGACAAGCACAAATTAAATTTTGCTCTTCTCAGGACAGAAAGTGGCGTTGTTTTGCATTATACTCATCAATGACTTTATCTTCTTTGCCTGGGTATTTCTTGTTTCTGAAGATGGCATTGTAGGCTTGGCTGTCCCTTGAACAAGTGCAGCTTGGCACTGCAGAGTGGGTAGGGATTGATTGGATTGGCATGGCTGTTTGGTGTCCCTCTGCCAATGAAGGATCAGTGGAGCACAGATTTGCTGTAGCAAACATCAGATATTCATTCCTCTTCCCTCCAGCCCTCCTGAGCCATACGTGGCTCAGGACATGGTTCCACCAACACTTCATGAATGAAGTTGCCAAATACCAATGAGCCATTAAACATTAGAATTTAATTATTTTATTGTGTTACTGGGTGCAGGAATTGTCTGGTTTTTGTGGGTGGGGGGAAATGGTGAAGTGCCTGGCAGGTTACACAAGGAGCTGAGGAGAAAGGGTAGATTTGCAGCAATGTCTGCTTAAGGAAGAGTTTGGATCACTGATCTATGTCACTGTTCTTATTTGCTTGTGCGTATGTATTTGGTGTGTCCTAAGACAGGCTCTTAAATCTTTGCAACCCATTTTGGTGTTAAGAGGATGCTTTCTATAGAGTGTTCACTGTATTCTACTTAAATAATCTCCTAACGTACGTGACTCAGTGTATTTACTGAGCTGGTATAGATCATACTCTTAATTGAAAACCACTGAGCTCAATAACGTTCCAGAAAAATGTCAATAGTCTGGCTTATTACATCACAACCTTTTCAAATATTGTTTCTCATACAAGTAATTTAAAAGTTAGTCACAGGGCATGGTAAATAGCAATTTGAAGAAAAATATGACTGATTACGTCTAGATCCATGTTATTTGCAGACCAAGTACCTGATTAATTTTCCAATGGAGGTAATGAAAAATTTTTGTTTGACTTCAATTGAAGTTTTGTCAGACTCTCAAGCCTCCAGGCAAATTAACCAATGTGGAAGGAGTGTGTTAATATGAATGAGCAAACTCTTGCTTAAACTTCTTAAGATCTGAGACTTGTCTGCGATAAACAGGTGTTACTAAATACGTCTGACAGAGTAATCAGAATTTACGTGTTTTCCAGATGGATAATAGTGATTTGAGAAGATAAATTTGAACTTCCTTCAGTATAAGGGCAGATATTTTTTTCCACTACTTGTGATTTGCTTATTGAGTTACAAATGATGGCAATCAGGAGTGAGATAGCAAAACATTTTCCTGAGCTAAAACCTGTTTTCACAGTAACTAGGTTTGTAAAACAAGATGAGGCATGTGAGGATTGCTTACTAACTGTGTCTAAACACAGCTGAGGAAGGTGGGCTTAGCACCCTTTTTGCCTGTGTGCAGAAACTGACATGAGGACAGCCATACTGTAAAGCATTCTGCATGCCCTGAAGACTTCCATGCATGGCTTACTCTGAATTTATTCCCCAAATGCACCACTGAATGGGAAATGTTCTCAACAGAAAGCTTCATAGACCTTGATTTATCACTTTTTAATTACGGCACACAAATCTGTTGACATTGAGAGTGAGTTCTACACATCCCACCGGTTCTGAAACTCTTCTCTTGTCTACCTTTTACCCAATTTTATTAATAGTGGTTGAAACACTGCTTACCATTCTTATGTACTCAGGTTCTCTGTCATTCTTTGCCTCTGTGCCAAAAGGAATAGCTGTTTTTTATCCCAATACTGTGTTCCACTGCTAAATGTCTCTGTTAGTCTCCAAACGCTAATTAACTCACTAGTGAATTCCCTGAGGAGATCAAACCTGTGAGACATTTTTTCCATTTTGATAGACACTGAGAAGTAGCATTTGGGCAACTCTGCATGTATAACTGAATATAAAGCAAAAGCTTTATAACTGAGCATCTAGAGGAAATGTGTATTCCTGCCTGCTTGAGCTTGAAACATATGAACTCCTTCCATTTCTTGGATCTGCTCAGGCTGGCAGAAATATCATTAAGGCGAAGTTTCACATTAATTCCTTGGATTTAGCCTTTGGAACTTCCAAAGGATGAGCAATGAGCAATGTGCAGTGATGTTTACTAAAGGATTGGAAAATCCAGGTAGCCTTGCATCAAGAGGTGAAGGGATATGAGTTAAGGCACTCCTCCCAGAGTCCGCACATCCACAGGTTTAACACATTTTTCCTTCTGCAATGAGGCATGAATATCTAATTATAGCATGTTTCATAGATACATGATCCTCATGGAATAATCCAGACACTCTCAAAATTTTTGGTTTTGTATCTTGCCCTAATCAGAAACAAGAACTTGAAAGTCCAGCAGAATTGATTAACTTCTGGTTTTCCTAAATTGTATCTTGATGGCTTTAGGTGGTGTGGGTATTAATCATGTTTGTGATGTCATTTATTTTAATGGGATGTGACCCTATTGGTCTGTGGTTTTCATATGGCATTGCCATTCAACTTTCCTGCAAAGGAGTCTGCAATGGGTGCTCTGAGAGCAATACAAGATCGTTGGTTACAAAGGCTTGAAGGAATCTAGCTCAAAGATCAATCCTCTAGTAATTCACCGTTGTGTGCATGTAAGAAGGACTCGAGGTACTATGTAACTTCTTTTTTCCTTTAGCTGGACTATTTCAGATGGAAACAAGGTGCAGACCAAAAATACTACTTGCAGTGTGCTTAAACACCAGTTTGCAGGGTGTGTGTGATGTTTAACAGCAGGTACAATTGGTTCACACTGAAAAGTGAGATTTTACCTTATAATGCTCATGGTGAATTCATTACAGAATAATTGCAGACATGTTCTTTTCTTTTTTCATTATTGAATCCCTAGCAGGTTTGGCCAGAAACTTTATTGAGAAGACACCAGAATCTTCTATAGGTTTTCCCATTTTCACAAAGGCTATGGTAGCACATCACAGGATGTCCTTGGGCTTCAGTGAGTAAACTCAGAATCCCTAAAATGATTACTTTTATCTCTACTTTAAAGGGCAGAGTAAAAGCAAGCTAGGAGATCTCTTTTCTGTTTACATAAACAGCAGATTATCATACATAGGAGTACTCATACCAGTACAGCCTAATGAATTTACAGAACCACTCTGTTTTTGAGTATACCACTGATAAATTTAAAAGATAAGGTTGATTTCAAGGACTTGTATAAATTTGTTTTAATGCTGAGATGTGACTTTAAATCCATAAATCTGGAACAAATTTACCCAGCACTTGGTAACTATAATTTTCCTCAAATTAGCTTACGCAGGAGTATAGTTAATGTGGGTGGAAAGAAGACCTCTCAGAGCTTCTCTCCTTAAAAAGTTTCCCACTCTTTCAAGTAACCTTGTATCTGTTACTGTGCAAGGATATACCTGGGCAGTCGCAGCAGAGCTGCTGAAGTTTATCTGTGCCCTGAGGCTCACAGAAAATGCATGATAAAGATAAGAATAACCCAAAATTTCTTCATGTTCAGTCTATCCTCCTATGTTGTTTTTCTTCCTCAATTCCATTCCCTTAACAAAAAAGATGAAGTTGTATATGTGATAAATCTATCAAAAGTCACTGCCCAACTCCAAGACAACCGAAAACCCCCCCACCCCTCTGCACTGTCTGTTAATGCTCTTTGAGGACTGGTTGTCCATTCACCCAAAGTTCAAGCTGTAGATGCTCAGTTCAATTCCTATAGAAAACACAGCAAATTTTTTACACAGTGAACTTCTTGTACATCGGAGAGTTCCATGCTATTTTTATTTGGCAGGATTCTGTGGAGCTGTTGTTTCCTTGGTATTGGTCTCATTAACTATTTAGATAGGTGCCTGTTTTATTGCACTATCTATCAAATACAAAAACATAAATCGTCCTGCATTAGTTGGTTTTTTGCTTTTTTTTTAAACTTTATCTTCAATACAAATTTCACAGTCAATATTAATATAATCGCACATAAAAGCAAAGTATGTGCAATTCTGATAAAACAGTAATTCTCTTAATTTCAAGGAAAATATTTATTATATTTTTATTTAATTACAAGAGCCATATAAAAATATCTGTAGGAATTGTGTATGAAACATAAGTGGCATAAATATTCTGTCTTGCAATGGGATCTTGTCACTTGATACCACTAGATTTTTGAAACAGCATGCTTTTCAGAGGTAGCAAACACATTCAGCTACATGCCTGCCCCCAGAACCCTGCAGACCAAAGCCAGAGCTGCAGCACCCCTCCATGGCACAGGGCTGTCTGACACAGCCTGGTGTGACCCATCTGCTCCCTCCTCTCTCCCTGCTGGCTGTGCTGTGAGCAGCCAGAATCAGAGCAACAGGGCGATACTTCCTCCTATTTTTATTCTCTTTTAATCGAGTTTAGAAGCTGAAAACCAAAAATCCAGCCCTGGGTGACCAAAGTATTTTCATGAACCCCCAGGAGGAGTTCTTGGGCCACTGATGATTCACAGCCATCGCTGAGAATCGTGATGGAGGACACTTATCAGTCATTGTTCTGCTTCCTTGGTTTGCGTTGCTTGATGGTGATGTTTTGTCTTGTTCTTTTTTCAACTCATGATATATTTAGTAAAGATTTGTCTTGCAACAGTTCTGAGCCCAGGTACTTGCAATGAGCTTTCTTGGCCTGAGCATCCCCATGCTCAGCGTACATCACAGAGTCCCTGCTGAGAAATGACTCATGTTATTTAGTTTAGCCTCAGCAGACTTTGTTATGGTTTTACTTGCCTTGTTCAGACACAAGTACTTTTCCCCTCTGAATTACTATTACCATTCTTCACACTTTTATAGGTCGCAGACTAGGTACCTTGCACTACAGGTTGAGGGGCAAGTAGTAAAATCCCACAGCATAAAACCATCTTTATAGTCAATGTAATGAGGATTTCCACACAAATTCCTATCCCTGAAGAACATACAGACTAATTCTGGTCAGAGTGCAGCAACACGGGAAGTTAATGCAGACCAAAACTTAGATCAGAGTGGTCTGATTAAGATATTTATTGCTCATGTGCTCATGTCAATGATGGGAAATCTTGCAAAACAACAAATCTGTTTTGTGAATTATGCTGATAAGGAGTGAGACCATGAGGGCTGGGAGGAAAAGGGTATGTGCTTCATAGATGGAAGGCTAGAAAGAAAATTAAAAGTCCCTTGCTGGATTAAGTTTCCAATGGCTAACATTTTTATATCCGGAGCCGGATTATCAAGTGAGATCTCAGTCCCGGGAGAGTTTCTGCCCACAAAGCCCACCCACCCACATGAACTACTTAATATGTAAAAGTCAGCTGAAGTCTCTGACTGTTGCTGGTCCACAGAGCAACCTGCAGGTCTTCCTGTCATCTGCGATTTTAATCTGCAACATAATATCAACCATTCCTCTGAACCCGTGCACTCGGAATATCGCTTCGTCTGACACTGCTGTGTTACAGCACGGACAGAAATTAAACAAGCCTACAGGTTATTTCACTACTTTCTCCATCTAGAAATAACAGACCATTATTTTGTTTTAAGTACAGAAACAGTACCCTGGACTTCATATATATTATAAAATCAGAAATACTTTTCTGGAAGGAGCTTGAAAAGAGTTTAACTTTAAGAGATTATAGGACAGCTCTGTTCTTCTTCAAAAGAAGACAGAATAATAAACAGACATAACTCCTCTTTCACAAACACACTCACTATAATTTCTAAGCTCTGTTGCTGGAACAATTCCTATTCTATTTCCAGCATCCCAAAGAGCAATGACACACAGCACTCACTACAATGCTCCTTACATCAGAAATAAAAGGAACAAGGGCAAAATAAAAGTGAACACGGACAGACTTTCCATTACTCCCATTTTCTAAAGTAAACCATTTTTCTCTCTTACGGTCTGCCCCTGCACATAGCTGGTAGATGAATGCTTCTCCTTACTTTAGATGAACCATCTGTGTCAGCAAGGCTTGCAAGAGAGAGCTCTATTCAGCAACTAAGAACTACTGCTGGCTAAAAAATAGAAGTGGCTTTCACAAACTATTTAAAAAAAATTTCTTTATTTTCACTGTACTTTGGAGCCTTACATATTTTACTCCATACTGTAAAAATTATTTTCATTCTTGTCAGCTCTAAGAATTATTGAAGGTGAATTGTCAAACACCCAGCTTTGAACAAGGCGCTAGAGTGTCAACATTTTTGAATTTCCTGTACTCTGCAGGGCTCCTGGAAGAATTAGAAATTTTATATTAAAATTCTAAATATTCTGGTTTGGCTTAGGCATGACTGTTTTATAATACATGATTTCACTGTATCCAGATTATTTGCTATGTTTTAATGTGCATTGTTTTTTCAGAAGAATTTAAGACTCAAGCAGTAAACCGATAATTAGATTGTTCCTTTTAGTGCACTAAACACATCTTCATCTGGCAGGCTTTAGTCAGTCCACTATGTATGATATCGTCTCAGTACAAGACTCACCCTGTCTTGTCTTCCTGATTAATTAGAAACAGATTGTAGCCAGAGCTTTGACTGGTGGAAAGTGATTGTTACACAGCCAGGGACAAATTATTTTCCCACGGAGGCACTCCAGTATCCTAAAGCCAAGTTTAAAAATATCACAGCATTTTAATATTTACATTCATCGTTCAAAAAATAATGAACACATGGAAGAATCTGTAAGATACAGTATTACAACAGTCATTGTTCATTTTATGGCACAGTACAGAAGTTGATCTAATTCTTCAGTTGTCACAGCTGGCAAAAAAACTGGTTTTGGGGCCAAATTCTTGCAGCATCTGTGTATAACCATCCAGTACAAAATTGGCAGTGAAATGCAGTTATAGAGGCAGGAAACAGTTCATCCTCTGTTATTTTCTGTATGGTTTCCTATACCATGCTTGGGATCATAACTTAAGAAGATCCTTTCTGAGCCACAATGAGGGGGGTGTGAAAAATCCAGCATGCCCACTTCTGTCTCATGTTGTTTGTACACTCAGTTCCTCCCCAGGGGAAGAAAAGTTTGTAAGAGTTTTTCATTTTGGTTTTACTTCCTCTTGTTGTTATTTTTTCTGTTTATGTTTATTTGTACTACAGAAGCAGATGCAAGAGAAATGTTCCAACCTGTCTCTGCTTTGTCCTTCCTTCCTGGGAGCAATTGTCCTGCAGCCCAGAGTAGCTCCTTTTCTGGCTTTCCTTTCTTGGAGAAGACTAAAACCTGAGCTTCAACGTACTGAGTTGCATGAAGACAGAGGAGTAAGACTTTATCTTAAATCTTTCTTCCTAGATAGTATATAGATATTTCCTTCCAATAACTAAAGGAAATTTATAAGAAAGACAGGGATGGAATTTTTAGTAGGGCATGCTGAAACAGGACAAATGGTTTTAAACTAAAAGAGGGTAGATTCCAACTAGATATAAGGAAGATATTTTTTTATGAGAAGGGTGGTGAAACACTGGCACAGGTTGCCCAGAAAGGTGGTGGATGCCCCATCCTTGGAAACGTTCAAGGCCAGACTGGATGGAGCTCTGAACTGGACCCCCTTCCTTGCCTGGGAAGCAAGGGAGTGCAAGCAGGGAAAGCAGAGCATGCCGAGAGCAAAGCACACAGAGGGAGCAGCACAGCACTAGAGCAGGAGACAAAGCAACATGCAGAGGAAGAAAGTACCCTGGGATCATACAGGTTACACACACCTGTAGAGGTCCTTGTTTGTTTTTCCTTCACAGGACAAAAGACAGACAAATTTCCATCAGCTTCCTCAAATTGAACTCAAGTTGGTGTCCTGTCTCCTGGGCGTAATGGGAATGGGCCTATAGTATAGATGTTCAGGGAGAATTTCCCTTGTTTCCTTAGACCAGATCAAATGTCCTTTAGAGCTCAAGTTAGGGCTCTTAATCACTAAGGTATGTTTTATTTAAGATTAGTTTATATACTTATTGTGAATAAAATTCAGAATGTAAATCACCTGAGAATCAGCACCATTTTTTACTACAGCTTCTTACAGTGAGGTTTTTTTTGATCATCACTTCAGTTGCTGCCTGTCACCAGGATTATACATTTTATAACAAAAGATAGAACTCTTCAGAGTCCTATAAAGAGATAATTTAATAAGTGAATCTATAGTTGTCTCCTTTTTTAACACATGTGTAACGCCAATTTAGCAGAAAGTTGATGTTACTTTTTGGAGACTACTAAAGGTGCAGACACTTTCTCATTCTGTTGTTGAGTAGCACCTAATGCCCTGACACCCATGGATATTGGTATCTCTGAGAACTACGTATGGTTCTATCTCCTGTGGATCAGTCACAAACCAGGGAGCACAACACGAACAGAACAGTAATGTTTTGTACAGCATAACATGAAATCCTGGATTTTCTTATACATGTCTAAAATATCAAGTGAAATATTTCTGGGGCAGCCCTGTTGGGGGGTTTTTTGGCATTTATTTAAAGGCACATTTTCCAGTGCAACTGAGAAATTTCTTCCTACATATACAAATAATTCAAAATGTGAGTATGGGGCACTAAACAGAGGTATGTTTTGTTCTCTGTGAGTTTTAAAACTGCTTTGTTTAAATATGGTACAGTGGTCTGGAGTGGATTCTTGTCAGCTAAATTAAAGTTATTTTGTAGCTGGCAGTTGTGGGCTGCAGACAAGCAGCTACAAAGAATATTATGTTTGCACAGCAATTGCTTGAAGTATTTGGGAAAGACTGTACCTTTCTCCATCAGATAACAGAAATGTCAAGTGAATTTGGAAAAAGAAAACCATGAAAGAAAGCTTATAAGGATATATTTCTATGGCTAACACTTCCATCAGGTTTTGGACCAAGTCCCTCAGCTGCACTTCTGGTGCAAAATTGCAACCTGTTACGTGATTTTCAGATGTCCAGTGCAGATGTGCCATTCCTTAGAAACATCACAAGTTATTTGCTCAAAGAGAGAATCAAATCTGTGTGAATTCATTAAGTCAAACACAGAATTGTAAGCACGTATGATGACCCATATGTTTGACTAAAGAAGTTCTGAATCAAATGAATGAATGTTTACACAAATAAATAGATGTATACACAAGTGACATATCAGATATCATTAAGAGACATTACACGTCCCTTCTTGAATCCAATCCTTTTCTTTACCCATAAGCTGGGGATCTAACTTAATTAAACTGTAATAAGTTACTTTCCTCTGTGAAAATTATTTTCGAATTCTTCCTTCTGCTGCAGCCACAGGTTTCCACGAAATGAGCACTGAACTATCACATAACCCTTCAGTTAGGAAAAGTAAATACACATACACACTGAGGCTAAAACAGACTCCGTTTTTTATAAACTTTTATAGTCTCATGTGAAATACAGAAGCGACAGCTGGGATTTTTAACACACATCCCACTCACAGCAAAAGCCTTCCACCCGTCTGTAGAACAGCCATAATCACGTTCATTAGCTTTTGTGAGATTAAATTTATATTTATTTAACTCTTTGACATTCCTAGTCACAAATTTAGAGTTAGGTAACAGGTTTGACTTGCTCCATCCTCTCTCACAGGTATCTTTCCATCTTATTATATTTTCCCTCTATTCTGATGAGGATTTGGAATTAAAAAGATTGTGAGTTCCAGCACCTGCTTGTCAGATACACTCACGATTTTCAGCTGATATTACAAATCTATCACAAATCTATCTTTCAGCTCATTAAGCTGAAAATATGTCCAATTCTACTTTAAAAGAGCAGATGTTTAAGACTCAGGACTTTCCAAGCCCCATCTGGCATTAGCCCAACAGTAAATTCTTTTTCTACAACTGTGAAAGCATCATGTTCCTGGAAGAAGTTAGGGGACAATGGAAGTCTGTGGAAGCAAGCCTGGGATGGAAAGATGCAAAAATCTGTAAGTAAATCATATATATTTGCAAACTCAAAGTAACTATAACCACCACTTAGAGTCCCACAAAAACACGCTTTAGGTTACACCTGCTAGTAGGATTTGCAGTCATATTTCATACAAGTGTATGTGTTTTAGAAAATGGTTGGCCTTATTTTCAGGTTGTCACTAAATACATGAGCATGAGAGCAGTTGTGTTAGGTCGGATCAAAGGTCCATAGCTGTCTCACACTGCCCAGGGAAAGCAGATGTCCAGAAAACAATGCCAGACAAGGCAAGCATATAGGATATTTCCCTCTCAGAGCCTCTAGCTGCTTGCAACTCAGGGCCTTTCTGAACAGGGCACTGCATCTATCTGTTTAGTAATCCTCGATGGACTTAACAGTTTTTTTTCCCCTGTTTTCCCTTTCATTAACTTGTGCAATCCCTTTCAACTATATAAAATATTTCCTTCTACATCAGAGGCTGCAAAAAGCAAACTGCTGTCCCACACTACCAAGTGGCACCCTGTATTACTTTGGTAGTAGAGAGAAGCTTTAAATTACTCTAAGAAAGCAATTATGTCTGTTTCTATATCAAAGGCCATAAAATAATTACTTCTTTGCATAATTTACTGATGTTAACAGGAAATGTGCAAATAGATTTACAGTGGGTTTTCATCCTTAGAATAGATGTGTTATTTTGATTAGTAGGCCTCTGTCATCTGTGTGAAATACTGTATGCATGGAAGTATTACCAAAATAGCAATGGATCATCCCAGTGATGTGTACATATAATATAAAGTAAAAAAAGTGGCATGTCTTTAAACTTTGCCCATCAGTTATGTACCATCCCTGTGGACTGAAAATCCATACCAATGTACAAAAATTATAATAACAGTTCTATATGACCCAGCTGGGAATGGTGACAGGGCAGCACATCTGCTGGAGATGTGGGAAGGATGGCAAGGATTAATGAATGCAGGCATCTCGTGTGGACAAAAAATAAATAAGTATGAGAGAAAAAGAGCTAAATTAATCTTTTTGCATCGGTGCTTATAAAAAAAGGAGCTTGAGGAAGTTCTGAATACAGGAGTATTATGTGTGAGGAGCTAACAGATTGCAGTGTCCATAGGACTGCTTCGAGAAGAAAATGACAAGAGGAGTAGTAATAAATCCTGACCTTCAGGGAGGCCTGATAAAATTGTCTGGCAGAAGACCCAAAATGGGCAAAAAGGACTCTGTTTCTCATAACACGTAATTTAACTTTGGAACTCATGGTCACTGCACTTGGTAAATGCAAAATTTTTAATGGGTTCATAAGGCAATTAATGCAGTGATGAGAGAAAACTCACCAAAGCCATTAGGCAGAAATATAGTGATGCAACATCAGACTCAGGAAGTCTCTAAACCGTAGATACGTGAAAGTTGGGAGTATGTACTGCAAGAATAATCACTCTAAAGTGGCACCATTTCCAAAGTTTCTGTAGTGACCACTACTAAAGACAAGAGTGAGAGCTAGGTGGTTCTTCTTAAGTGATTTGAACCATTTCAGCTGCTCTTCTGTTCCAGGTCCTCCAGTTAGAGGAAGATATGCCCAGACTTGCAAAAATGGTGGTACCAAGTATTTTGTTATAAAGCAAGAAAAGCTTTTTATACTTTTAAGTGCAAGAAAAATCATTGCAAGTAAGAATCTTCACACAATTAATAATAGAAGATGTACATTTTCACTCTGGTGGGCTTTCAGAGTGTCATCACCACTTTTAAGAATAAAGAACGTACTATATTTATAGAAAGAAAAAGACAATTAAGAGGGAGATTATTTCTCTTTGTACAGTAGTTAAAAATTGCTGTACAAATATTATTTGTGATCTTCACTCATACTGTGCTGGGAAGATACAGCTGTTTCAACAAAGAGGATAAGTATGTAGTGAAATAGAAAACAGACTTGCTGGGGAAAAAGGTAAAAATATATGCTACAAGGAGAAAAACTTCTTTCTTCATTCTGAACTCTGTTTCACTCAATGGCTTTTTTCAGTATCTGCAGGAAAAGATGACTGTTTTGTGCAATTAGTATGTGTTCCCCTATGCAAGATGCACAAATATATGGCTGTTGTACATGAATACAGGAGACGAGAATTAATTCTGTATTAATGTGCAGAATATTGAAATGTTTCTACTGAGACTTTGAAGGCAGACTTCAGTTGGTGACAGGGTTTTTTCACATGTAGTCTATGTAAGAAAACAGTGATTTAATTTCAAATCCTAAAAAGCAAAGATAGTTTGATTAAACTTTAAACTGACTTTTTGCTCAGCAGCAATGAACAAGTATAGGAGAGCAAACCTGCAGTTTCCTGGATTCCCCTTCTTGCTTTTCTTGAATGTGAGTGACATCTTCCTTTGTCCTGTCACCAGGGATCTCCCTGACTGCACAAGCTGCCAAAGATGACAGAAAGTCACTCTGTGACAATGGCAACCAGCTCCCTCAACACCTTGGATATGTCCTACCAGCCTCACAGACTGGTTCTGTTCAGTTGGCTCAAGTGATCTACGTCTCAAGCTTTATTTTCTGTAGGAACTCTGCAACAAGCCAGTTAGAGCTGGAAGGGCCAAGAGAAAACCTTGGCAGTGAAGACTGAGACACAGAAGGTACTGAGCAGTTCAGGTGTTTCTGTATCCTTTGTCACCAGGACAAGGCAGCCTCGTTTCCCTTGGCCTTCCTGGTGTTCCAATGACTCTGAATGAGTCTTCCTTGGTGCCCTCCATGTTCCTCACCAGTTTTGACCCCAGTCGATATTTGGCATGCCTGGTTCTGGCCCTGCATGCCCAGGATATATTTCTGTGCTTCTTCTGGGTAGCCTGTCCCCATGTTTGCTCCCCGTGTGTTCCTGTTGTGCTGAAGCCCACTCCGGAGTTCCTCATCTCCCTTACCAGACACCCTTGGCTTCCTGCCTGTCAGGATACTCCCTTCTGCTCTAAAGAGGTTGTCCTTAAAGATCAATCAGATCTCCTGGGCCCTTTGCCCTTCAGGGTACCCTCCTGAGAGATCTTGTCTGCCAGTTCCCTGACTGAATCCTGGTTTCAGATACAAGGCCTGTGCCTTTCCATCACAGTACCGTATCCTTCTGCTTCCAGAAATGCTGAGCTGTGTGGCCATACACAGGTTTCTAACTCCTGTTTGTTTCCCACACTGTGGGCATGTGTGTACTGGCAGTTCAAAATGAAATCAAACCCTAAATTTCAAAGCCCTGCTAATTAGGTTAGTAATCCTATTAGAGAAAATGGTCTTGCCCCACTTTGCCGGATGGGTCCCAAATAATGTATTTTCTATTTTCAAGGTCAATAAGTAAAGAAGAAAAATCACTTTTCTTGCTCCTCTAATCTTGACCTTCAATTTCCCCATTTCAACCTCAACCTGCCCATTTTATTCTTGATCCTTGCATCTAGGCTCTATATTAAAAAAAACTACGTGTTTGCCCTCTCTTCTTCAGCAGCTCTGAAGTATATTGGTCAAACAGCCAGCAGTACATATTTGTCTTGGATTTTTTCACCTTGCTATGTAGTCTACACTTTCCATAGCCTGTCTCAACCTGTTTAATTCTTCCCACATCCTTTTTCCTTTTCAAACACAATATGGATCCAAATAAATGGTTATTTCATCTTAAATGTTACACATCACTGTTCAAAATGTATCTCACTATTGAAGATGGTATTTTCATTTTCTGCTGGAGGGAAATATATTTATATAGTATTAATACCATACTAGTGCAGTGTTTTTTATTTAAAAATTACTTAGGTTGCAAATTTAGATACGGGTGAGGAAAAAGTTCTTTCTCAAAATAACCATAACATTTTTGTTTATTGTCAGAACCTGCCATTTACCGTGAGGTTATCACTTTTTCCATCCTCCTGGGCATACATCATGGTACAAGTAAATTGCTGCAGCACATTGATTCTAAACTGCTGAATTACTGGTGTCTATCACAGTATTCAAACGGGTTTGAAGAAAAACATCTTTCCCATTGCTGAGGGCTCTAAAGTAAAAGTAGATTAATAATTTATGTTTCAAACTTGCTTCCAGCATAGTCAGTGGCAAACCTCTCATTGCTTACAGACAGCAGTGTCCTGCTTCCTACACAGACTTTGGGGAGACTCTGCTGTGGACACAGCTGAATGAATTAAAAGTTCCCATCAATATAACAATCCATGTGTGACAGCATTGTGAAGAAAGCACTCCTTTATTCACTGGGTGACAGTAACCAGACTTGTTCAGTTGAGAACATTTAACAAGAATGCAATTGGACAGATCTTCCGTCATTCTGACCAAGGCTAAATTTAAGCAGAAGCACCAGAAAATATAGGTCACTGATTAATTCACTGAGATTCTGCATTCTTGCTCTGCAATAATCACTTAATGACAAGTTACAGCAAATACTTCAATGTGATAATTAATTCTGGTTACACATTATTAGGGTCAGAGGAGCTAACAGATTCACTAATGATTTCTATTTTAGAACATGGGACATTTCAATCAAGCACATATAAAATAGTAAATGTAAGGGAGTTTAACAGTATTTACTGGCTTAGTACATGATTAAACATTGGCTACTGCTCACCGTGTAGAGGCATTAAATGCTGCCATTCCATCAGAGGGGAGATCTAATACTTTTGCTGAAATAAGCACTTTCAAAACTTTTATTACATTTAGTTATAACTTAACAAAAATACCTTAACATAGTTAATATAGCGACTTACAGAAAAATAATTTTGATCTCTCCTACATGGGAATAATCTACACATAGAGAGAGAAAAAAGTCTTTTATCTCTAGACATGAGAAACAAAGCAGGGGTACATGAAGGTTCCCGATTCATTTACTTAGAAAAGCTCTCTTCTCAGCTCCTCACACCCTCCTTGTTCAGCATTGAGGCAGATGGGACTACATTGTTAAGGTTACCTGAGGTACCTACCATACAAGGAGCCTCCAGAGAAACCTGTGTTCAGAGATCCAAACCACTGGGGAACCAACAGGTCTTTATACATTATTAAACATCTTTTTCCTCCCCAGGATTTACAGCAAACCTCTCTGCTTCTTTCTGGCTCTTTCTCTTCCTCTTTAAAATATGCAGACATCACAGAGAAGGGTTTTCATAGATTCAGGAGAAACAAGAACTTGATTTCTTGAGTATCCCTTTCCTACAGATTTAGACACTCAGTGAGTAGAAGGGAAACCTACATCTTCTTTGTACTTTATTCAGTTCTTCCTTTGCACTGTTACTGAAGTTATTGGCAGTTTTTCTAAGCTGAAAGCTTAGGCAACAACCCTGGAAAACAACCATTTATTATGAATGTATTAGTACTACTACTCCAATAGGTTGTCTACCTAATTTATCATAACATAGAGTGAAAACTAGCATTAGTCCCATCTACATCTGTCATACTTTACTCTAAATGACAATATGAAATGTTTATTAGTCTCATTGAACTGCTTATCCATCTCACTGACAACACTTTCACACCATACATGCTTATTTATCACCCTGGTGCCAATGAGCTGAGCTCTCTCAATTTGAAGATATTCGTGGGTGGTGAAAACACTCCTGCCTTGGCATTCCCTCTCTCCTTCAGGTCCAGAATGAAGTTCAGAAACTTCATTCACTAATGATGGATGGAACAATGAGTTTCCAAAGAATATCCCTGGTTTTGACTACTTGCAAATCACCCCAGCATGGCTGTTACAGGGAGGAGGAATCGAAACCTGGATATCCTTTCTTTCCTTTCTTTTTTGGTTTGTTTCTGGATGGGATGATGCCTTACATATTCCTTCTGCCTTTTTTTCTAAAAAACTTTGCTATGTGTTGTCTGATTTCAAACAATTTTACGGTAAGAAGAAAATGTTCAGACATAAAAAGTTTCTGTGAGTTTTGTGAAAACTGGATAGTCCCCACATTAGAAGGACATGTGGGTTAGTACCTCCACATTGGAAAAGCATGCAGTGCAAGGCTCAGCACCATTCTGTTCTTTCTGGCACACACCAGTGAGGCAAAAATCTGGCTGATGACTCAGAAACAGCTGCAGCATAAATTGCTTCTTGAGGAGATAGGAGTCAGGAAGGTGCTGAGAGCTGGGGTACTCCCAGGGAGATGATGGATATTGGAGAGGGTGATGCAGAAGGAGAAATGAGAAGGCAAGCTAGAATTATTGGAAAGGTCAGGAAATATAATACTGAAGGGCTGAAAGTCCTAAAGAAGATGGGCTGTGCTAGGTCTACTGCTTACAAAAAATCCTGGTAAAATCAAGACACTTGTGTGAATATACATGCTCCTTAACCTCATCCTCATTCATTGTCTGAACTTCTGGGCTGCCTTCTGGTACATGCAGGTTAGAGAGACCAACACCTTTAGCCCTATTGGCTAAGATCCAAAAGTGCTTAAATCACTTAGGCAGTATAATTCAGATAACTAAGGGTAGATTAGACAGTTCAACTTACAGGGCATTAAAAAAGAGCAAACCTTTTGTTACTGGCTGGCAGAAAAACAATTTATTAAAACTCTGCATACATAAAGTTTGGTTTTCAAAATTTTATATTAGCCAGAAGTTTTTGAATCTTGTAGTCTTACCCTCTTCATTTGCAGTCTGGGTGGGTTTGTATTATTAATAAGTTAAACAAATTGCCTGGTGTATAGTCTGCTCTGATGCTTTATCAGAGGGTAAGCTCAGACTCATATGCCATCAATCAACTTTAAAAGGCAATAGAGAAAAATATCAATTGAGGAGCTATTTGGAAGTTTCAGACCTTGCAGGTGTTTTGGAAAGATCTGTCTTTTTTGCAGAATCCCACATAAACCATACGCTTCACCACCTTCCTCCCCTCTGACATCTGGTAACAAGATTTCGTATACAATGACTTATGCATGACCTGTTTTTAACACCCATAAATGATGTTAATGTGACCCCTTTTTTGTGGCCCATTTTGAAGGCATTTGATCTGCTGCAGAATCTTACATATCATCATTTCGCAAGCAAAAATCTACTTTTTGCTTCTGTAGTAGTTTCACCATTCACATTGCCCTCTTTGCCATTGCTCTGGTTTAAGTTACCCATCTGGCTTACTCTCAGAGATGACCATTAGGCAGTTATCAGAAGAGGGGAATTAAATAATTGCTTCTGACTCCAAACTAAAACCAAGTAGGACATGCAGTAGATCCCCAGTGGGAAATGATGCACATAGATTTCACCTTTTTTTTTGTTGTTTTGATTTTAGTTCACAGATAAGATTGCAAGAATAAAAAAATAATTTGTTGTATGATTAAAAATTGTCTTGTTATATAGATTTATAAATGCTATAGCAATTTTGACTGTGTTTGACTTTCGAAAGTTGCCATTTGTAACTTCATATAAAAGGTATGGTTTCGTATCCTTTAAAGGACATTTTTAAAATAGATCTGACCATAGCATATTAGGTATATTGCATCCATAATGTGTGTTTTTCTTCTCAGCAGGAATGG
The DNA here is from genome assembly GCA_013397115.1 of Edolisoma coerulescens. Taxonomy (NCBI): domain Eukaryota; kingdom Metazoa; phylum Chordata; class Aves; order Passeriformes; family Campephagidae; genus Edolisoma; species Edolisoma coerulescens. Next base: position 996,701 of record VWZW01005525.1, read on the forward strand.
TTAACGTAAATAATAAAGACTATTTCCAAATGGGTATTTAAAAACCTGTTAGTGGAAACGCAGTTATACTACTCTTTGAAAGGGGCTCTGTGGTCTTCATTTACAGTGACCAGTCAAATGAACATTTAAAAAGGAAAGGTTCATGCAGGAAGCCTTAATAGTGCCTTCAAGAGTGCCTGCAATGAGCTGCAGGAGGACAAAAGCTTTTATCCTCAGCTCTGCTCTGACTCTGCAGATGGCTGTGGCTGGGAAACAAAGCCATGACTTTGACTTTGTCCAGTCACTCTTATGTCCACTGACACCTCTAATGTACCTGTGCTAAAGGATTACTTGTCTCCAGGCCTGTACTCAGGAAGGACACGTGGACTGAGGCTAGGCTGGTATTTCTGCTTGAATGAAATGGACAGAAAGTTATTGGTATTCTTTTTCCTTCAGCTTGTTGCCACTCAGTATAGTTGTAAATATTTACTATCAGAGGCAATTGGTGTCTCAGTTAATAAACCTCAATCTCTGCCATTCTCATTTAATGATTCATAAAATACTGTAATTTCCTAGGAGTGCATTATGCTGCCTTTTGCTGCTAAAAAATTGATTTCAAAAGAGAAAGAACTGAGAAAAGGAGACATCAACTAAAGTCTCATTAGGGAAATGAAGGCATCTTGGACATCCAGGCAGAAAGCTGCATTTGTGTCCCAACAACCAAATGAGCCTTGTAATTTATTATTAAGCGAAAAAAGGAACTGCAAAGCTCCCCAGTGAGGGATAGGTGCTAGAGACAGCATCTTACCTGACTTTAAAAAAAATTTACTTTTTCTCAGTTCTTCCTATCTCTGAGGAAGTGGCATTTTTGCGTTGCTACAGCTGTGCCATAGTTCCCATAAAAATAAAAAGGTGGATGTTTAACATAGGGAAGCAAGTTTCTTATATTACTATGCAAGACCTCCAGAATACGCAGAGTAGGTATGTGCTGAGATTTATTACATTTCATCTCAGTAAGAGATAGGGGGGAAAAACCATATATTTTATTTATTTTTTCAACAGTACTGAAGACTATCATAGGCAAAAGACTGTTTTTTGCTCAGTATCAGTTATGTTCTTGATTCACTCCATCTTTTAAGTCCTGGAGTAATCAGAAGTAATCACACTCATGATTATGAGTCAATACAAAAATAATAATGTAGTCTAAGATTATGATACTTTAACATGTGCTTCACTACTTAATTTTATGATCCCAGTGCCTAACTCAATCTTTTCCCAGCACTGTCACAGTCCACAATTTCAAACATCACTGTTCAGGTCAGGACCAGGCACTAGTCTGAGCAGGGACTCTCATGTATTCACAGGACACCAGAGACCAAGCTCTCAAACAAAATTTCATACAATTACACAACAGTTAAACCACAACTTGCAACTCTTGCCAATAACATTTTTTGCTGTATGGCTATTTTGGCGCTCTCCTATACGAGACACGGTCTTCAGATTATTTTCATGCACGGAAGGGCATCCACAGTCTCTGCCATTTGGAAACATTTCCTCAGTAAATGCAAAAGGACTTTTGCCCTTTGTGATGCATAGCCTTTTATGACAGAATTTTATGTGGGTTTGTAAGAGCCCTGATATTTTGCAAATCAGTCATGATTTAAATTCATTAAAATTAATTTTACCTCTTGCTGCATCTAATTGCTTTGTTGATTTATGGAGATTGATTTTTCTCTTAAAAACTGGCAGTTTCCAAACATAAAGGTATCCAGGGTACGTGTACACAGGGAAAGCTTGGCTGTGTCCAATGGGATCCTGCAGGTACCAGGGCTGTGCTGTGTGCAAGGCAAGCATTTCTTTCATGCTCTGACAGCAAGCAACACCTAAGTTCATTTTCCAGCTGTCACTTCCCTGGTAATATGAAAAGGATTGTGGATAAATTATAAGACTAATCAGTAAATTCTTTACTCTGTCAAGTGCTTTTGCTATTTCTTTCTTGAAAGCCCACTTTTTTTTTTCTCCACACAATGGTGTTAGTGCTCAAAATTCCTTCTCTCTGTTAGGTTTTTACATGGACATTATTGCAAATGCTGCTGGAAAAGGCTCCTGGAGCTGGTTGGAGGCTGTTTATCAGAGATCAGGAGACACAAGTGGCCTCTGCAAGCCTGTTTGCTACCAACACCCCTCCAACCTCTCACTTGCTACTGGTGAGAGTCTTATTAGAAGTTTCTCACTGAGTTTAAGTAAAAACTGTCAGCAAAGCACAGCATTAAACAAACAAACTATATATGTCAGAGAGGGGTAAAAAACCACTTTCTGGACATTGAGACACCATTTCCTTGAGAATCTTGCATAATTTCAGAAATCTTTCAAGAATGTTTCTTCTTAGATTATTTAGCTCTTACTTTTATTCTCCTTTTTCTTTCTCTGCATTACATTCAACTATGTTTAATAGCATTACAAGCAGCTGGAGATGTCTCTCTGATTGATCTAGAATTACAACAGATGTCACAAGCACATCAATCAAGTAATACGTTTTGGACAAAGAGATACATAATAAAAGTACAGAAGAAAAGTTGGCATTCTCTAGAAAAACACTGAAGTAACAGAAACTTATAAGCCAACTTCTGGGGTTTTTAAAATTTTTTTTTGAGCCCCTGCACTTGGTCAATAATTCCGTCAATCATATGCTGTGCCTTTTAAATCCAAAACTCAGAGGAAGGAAACATCCGTTTTGTGTCCAGTTTATTACTCAGGCTGAGCCATGCTCTCAAACTTCCTCTTCTGAATTTCACTCTGAAAAGTAAACATCCAAATGAAAAAGTGACTAACAATCTACACAGACATGAAACATCTCTGTTTGCAGAGGGCATCCTCAGTGAGGGTTACCTAAGACATACTACCCAATGTTTAATTTAAAGGTCATCCTCTGGATTTAATGAATTATCTTGGTCATAATCCATAACAGAATTGACCCAAAACATGCCAAAAATATCAAATAAGTAGAGGTTATGAAAGGAAAAACAGTATTAAACTAAAAATTTTAATTTTTTTGTGCATATCCCAGAAACTGAAATCACTTTTCTTTAGAAGTTTGATTCAGTCCGGTAGAGAAACACATGGATAAATTTCAGACATGTATCAACAGTAAAATAAGGAAGAATTAGTAATCGTAAAAGACAGCTTGGTTTATCAACTCAAAAATCCTCTCACAGAGGCCTTGTAACACATGGGACAAGGGGGATAAGCTGTCAGCTCTGATGCCATTTGGGTCATCGTCATTATGTGGAGTTGAGAGTTCAGCAGCAGAACATGCCTTTTGAACACCACGCTGTCATAAACGTCAAACTAATGAAACCATTTAAGCCAGTGAGTGAAGCAGGGAGCCAGCCTCCATTGCAGAAATGAACATTACCCAGTAAACACCATCAGTGAATCATCTGGTGTTTTCTTCAAAATATCCCCTTCCACTCCATGAGTTCTTTTTTTATGAGCTTTTATTTTCTCTGTAGCCACTTTCTTTTTCTCCAACAGTTGTAAGAAAAACTCCTAGCTGCCTTAGCACAAATGAGCTGGGGTTCTCTTGTAGAGCAAGAAATTTACTTCTCTATCTGAGAATTAATATAATATAGACTCAAACCTAACCAAAACCAAAGAACAAAGTACAACCACCCCCTGAACAAAAGTAATTAATTTTGATCTGAATAATCTCTTATATCTAAGAAATGATTAGAGTTTTTTTATCTCATTCATTGATGTTCTGATGGAATAATCATGAAAACCTTATTTCAAGTGATTAAAAGGTACAGGACTACTTCAGCACTGTTGGAAACATGAAGAAAGATTTACTTCATTGTTATCTGCAGCTTTTTTTATTAGATACCTACAGTTATTCATGAAATCAGAAGAAAAAAAAGCAACTTAGGTAACCAAATTTTTTAATTTATGTTTTTTTTTTTAGAATTTGTTTAAAATAAAATTTTCATGGTAAAGGTATGCAGAGTGATTCCTGCAATGCCATTTCTTATAGGCTCCTAAAAAATAAGGAGAAAGTGTAAAAGCTGGAGTATAAAAATTACATAGCAGAGAAAATACACTAACAAATGTGCTAAATGATAAACTTTCCTACTTGGAGGGCAGGGGTAAATATTTGTTCTTAAATTATTAAACCATTATATCAAGCTGAAAATTTATCCCTTATGACTTCATATCTTTTGAAGGTGGTTAAAAACCTATTAGTAGTAATGAAGCACAAGTTAAATGATTGATTTTGTCAATCCCTGGGAATGTTCCAGACCTTGTGTTATGTAACATGGATTGTGGGTCATCTGTAAGCTTCATTAATCATATATAACCCATTCATTCATGAGGAAAAATGATGAATTACTGTCTGTGGAAGCCCTAACATTAGCCTCACTAATTCCGTGGAAGTGCAGGATATATTGTAAGCTTTTTTTTTTCCCCCCTATAAACATGTTGGAGACTGTAATCTGTAATCCTGAATGACACTTTAATCCATGTAAGCAGATATTTACTTCCCATGGAGCCACACTGATTTTAGTGGCTGATGCCTGCTCGTGTTTAATTACAATATAGTTTTCCTACTGTTCCTATGATGATAAAATTCTGTATATGTAAGAAAAAGAGATTAGGGACTCCATTTCACCCAACCTCAGCTGGCTAAAATTGGACCAATAAACAAACCACAAAAAGTGAAGGGAAGGTACTTTGGCTTATTATATATAGGCAACTAAACTGCTATAGAAGTCATGTTATATAAAATGGATTGAATGCAATCTTAAAAAGAATTAGTTCCGGCTCCAACTAAACTTCTTTCAGGAAACTATTCCAGAATTTTTCTTCACTTATGGCTAGAGACTGCGCATCAATGCTGCAACTATTTCTACACCAAGTGTCTAGTATTGTAAAACTCTCCCCTCTCTTCTTGCATTTACCCACAATATATTTATAACAGCAACTATAACCCCCCATATTTTATTAGGCCAAACAAACAAAACTCTAAATCTTTTAATCTGTTCTGATGAAATTGGATTTTTTTCCCTTGATTATCCTCAGGATAATCTTAAACATTGGTGACAAGAAACTTTTGCAAGCTCCAGAGGAGGTCTCGCAAGAGGCAAATGCATCTCCATTTGTTCCATAAAGTACTGTAGGTGACAAGTCATTTGCTGCTTGTCTCTTGTCTTACAAAAAATAGGCACTTGAAAATAATTATGCTGGTGATGTCCTGAAACAAACACCTTGCAGTGCTGAGTTGTCTTGTCATCCTTGTACTTTATGTCTTTCTGCTTCACTGCCCTAAAATTTTTTCTTGTTGCTTTTTTTTCTGCTTAAGATTGTTGTCCTTCTGTTAAAGATTTTTTTGGGTGTTTTGCACAATGATTAGCACAAAATGGTTATGGCTACTCAGCCCTAGAGTGATAGTTATGGTAATAACAGCAATCTGAACATATGCATGTTCATTCTCTCAAGATATGCCAGAACAGCATCAACTTTTTTCTTCATCTAATGGCACTGTGGAGTTATCATCAGCAATAGCTGTGAGTCATTACAATTACATGCTCTCTGTTGTAATTAATACACACTTTAAAGGACGTTTCATTTTCCATAGTCCCTAGATAACTAATCTACTCCAGTCTATGTCCACAAAAATATCTGCATTCTGAAAGACAAGTACTTCCTTTTTTACTGAATTAAAAATCAACGTGATTTCACTGGCATGTGCTGTAGGGTCACTTCTTAATGTGAACAAACCAAAACCAGCCTCACTGCAAGGGCTGGAAAAGAGATTTCTCTTTGCTTTTCTGAAATATACACACGTGCTGAGACCATTTGTTTCCCCATGTAAATAAAAGGGAGCCCTGTATCCAGACCTACACGTGTAAGTATTAGCTTTATCTTATCACCACAACCATTTTTAGATTGATGGTGAAAGGCATTGCCTCCAGTGATAGCTCATGCAGTAGGATGCACACTACATTGCCAACTGACATTTAACAGCACCTAATACGCATTCAGCCACTACTGGAAAATTTTTATGTAACACTTTCTAGATTTTGCTTTAATGTACTGATTGCAGAAGAGATATGCAGTGCTCTGAACAGTAATCTCCACAGCAGTTACATTCACTTTGGAGAGAAAATGCTGACATCTGCTCACATTTCCTGAGGAGAAGAAATGATCGTAGCTAAGATAACAGCTGAACCTACAATGCTGTGAGAGTGTGTGTGTGTGTGACTGTGTGTGTTTGTGTGTGTGAGAGCGTGTGAGAGTGTGAGCGTGTGTAAGAGTGTGTGTGTGTGAGTGTAAAAGAATAACTGGCTGTTCACTACTTCTTTTTCTGAATGTGAGGTACTCTAAACAAAAATAGTCTTGCACACTGCAACTGCTTGAGTGCACATCATTGCTTCTCAGTTTAGTCTTGTTTTCAATACTAAATCTGATTTCCTTCCTCTCCCCCACCCACCCATTCACATTCCTTTCTACTTCAGTTCTGGAATGTGTGGTCTGTGGCCAGCTGACAACTCTTTTTTAAAAAAATAAATTAGAGGATATTTAAACAAGACATTTTAAAGATCTATGGGTCATAAGCAGGGAGAGCTGCTGGAATGAGCAGAAAGTAGCTTGAATGTTTGAATGATTTCTCTTTCCCACCCTGCTTTTCCCACCTGTGTCTTTGTTACGAAACCGACGGTTACTGCCATTTCCAAGGGCTTTAACAACTTCTGTAGTGCCACCCACGAATGCCAGGAGATACCTGCGCATCCCAGGAGTCACACAACTCCAATAACTTGTTTAATTCTAGTCTACTTTATTTTCTCAGGCATTTTACATCTGCACCTTCAAGTTTTGTTCTTCTACTGCTTAACCAAAGCAAAAGCAAACTAATTTATAAGTAGGCTTTATTTCTTGGAAAGTTGTGGGTTTTGTCACTGAGAAGCAGGATAGACCAACTGTACTGTACCACAGAAGGAAAGTGGTGGCTCCAGGCAGCCACTGTTGATAAGGGAGCTAGGATTTTCACTGGACTGTTATGCAAACGCTGGATCAAAATTAAATAATGTATTGCCATTTTTGCAGTATAGGACAAGTTGTAGCTTGTACAACAAGTCTTGCAACCAATTACTAAGGATAGAATAAAGTATCACTGCCTGCTTCTGAAACCACTTGATACACTTTAAAATAAGTTTGGGTCAGCTGGCAGATAACATACAAAACAGTAGTTTTCAGAATGCTAAAGGAGAGTGGGTTAAGTAGTTGCTATCCCGACAGGTGGTTGACACTGGATTGGTAGAAGTAAAACTCTGTGAATCTTCTACACCAAGAGAGCAATGTATTTAAAAAGGAAACAAACCACCAAAAAAAATAAATCCACCCCCCTGCTCCATCTATTAGCCTCAATCTTAAAACCCATGTAGAAAGACCCATTGACAAATATCCATCTGGGCCTACTTCAACTCTTCTGGAAACTTTTTTACCTGGGTGTCAGAAAAAATCCTTAGCTTTCCAGAATTGTTACCAGAAGCCTTGATCCTGCTTCTGCTGAGATCAATGAGAACTTTATATGCAAACTGGAAGAAGGATTAGCATTAAAATCATGAAGTATGTAATAGAATTAACTATTTTATATATTTTTCCTAGTAGATTGCAAAGTGCTTAATAGGAACTTGATCTCTACGAAAACTGAGTAATAGATACAGAAGGCTCTGTGGCAAGGTTTCCTAGCAAGCCAGGGAGAGACTGCAGTTCTTTCAAGCCCTGTTGAGGTGCTTTAATACATTTATCTGTAAAACATCTGAATGTGTATCCCCCAAAGAAATTTCTGCAAAGAATCAACAAAGCAAAGCAATTTTATTTTTTATCCTTCATTTATTTAACAACTCCCTTAACCTATTTTGAGAAGGATTTAGTGTAGAAGTTCACACATCTAAATTGACCAGTTGTTTCTTGTTGAAGTATTTTCATCGTAATATCCAAAATATACAGTGCTATCAATAATATAATACATAACAATAATGATATTATATCGCCTTTCTGATGCTAGTGAATTTACAGAGTGTTATAATTCCTGGGTTTATGATGTTTTAGATGTTAGTGTTAATAGTCTGGCCTGGAAAATGGACAGAGGTGTGATACAACTGCATATACATCCTCTGATTGATAAGGGAAGCAAGGGGACAAGTTGGAGAAGACAGCTTAATCTGACCATTTTGGATTTCCCAGTGATTCTGCAACTGCATGAACGCCAGTCCTAAATTTCTTTTGGAATAAAATTTATTTTCTTACACTAGCAGTTAACTACTTTCAGCTGGTACCACAAAGCTTTCTCTTTTTATATCCTGCACAAATTCAAGGAAGCCTAGTGCTAGTAGATTTAATAGTGAAGGGTAATGTGAACTGAAATTACAATGGCTAGATTTTGATCTTGCTGGTTTCCAAATAATCTTGGTTTGAGTTTCTTTAAAAGGTTACTCTATTAAAAGAAAAAAGAAAGAAAAAAAAAGTTATTTTGATCCTCCAAAATAACTCTTTTTAATGTAATCTAATCTAAAGAGATGATCTCTTTGTAGCCAGTGGGCTTATGAAGCTACTTACCAGTAGACTAAAACAAGGGCAACTTGTCTAATGTTGTTTGCATTAGTAAATAAATGGGATGGAGACAGCAGGAATCTGTCTTGTCCTACCTGTCACAGTACTGATGAATTCTCTGGATATTAGTACGGGAGACCATGTGTGTCACAGTTACAGTGCATTTGTGATTTATATGTTTAAATATTCACTAATCCTATTTTATTATAAACACCTCATGTATTATAAATATTTTCTTTCTTCAGACCGATTTAGGTACTCAGAAATCATTCATTTTGGTGAGAAGGAGCAAATAAGTAAAAAGATAGTCAAAGGACAAGCTTTTCTTGCTGATTTACTTCCAGACTTTAAGTCCGTGTTGTAAGAGGAATGGCAAGGAGCATTTATTTTAATTCCCATTGAGGGCCCTGTGAGCACTAAACTTCCATTTGCTTCTCTGGCTTTCACAGTGTAGATTTTTTTTCTTTCCCTCTCTAAAAGAAATTTCTGGTAACCAGCAGAACACCAGGCTGTCTTGGGACGTTACAGAGATGGGAACTTCACAAAGTCGCTTCCTGCATCCCAAATGTGCTAGGGCTGTTTAGGTGTTGTTCCTGGGTAATCCTATGAAGAAATTCTTATGAACAGGAGCATCAGATGTCTCCAACTTGCATAACCAGCCTGCAGAATTTTAATACTTGACAGCAAAGCCTCCACTATGCAGTTGTAAGCATGTGTTTGGTATACACATGTGGTACACAAGGCCACTATTTTAAAATAACATAAAACCAAATTTTATTAAAATCATGTGAGTTAAGGTAAAACCTGATTGTTCATGTTATGTGGTTTAAAGGGAAAAAGCCTTTATATTTCTATGGACCCTGTCTTTCAAATGATCACAGACAACCTAAAAGGGAGAAGAAATGCTTAATCACTACTCTTGATGGTTTTAGTCTTGCTTTTGTAACTACTTCAGGAACATTAAGGAAAAACATGCAAGTTTTAAAACTTATTTCTCCCATTTTATTTCACTTACTATTAAATTGAGTGTTGTATTCATTTAAAATTTTACTCTTTAATCCATTCTTAAGTGGTGTGGGGAAATACACCTATGACCTTCTGCAGAAAGGTATTAAATTCTTAAAGTCTCTTGGTAGGCTTAAAGAAAATTCTTAGATATGCTGGATGTTGTGTTTTATGTTGGGAAATACGCTGAAACAGCCCAGGAGGGCAACCTGGTGCTGTTTTATGCTCTGCATTTCAGTGCAACTCTGCTGAAGCACAGGGTGCCCAACACAGACCTTTGCCAGCACGGACCTTGCCTTTCAACCTCGCAGTCTTTGAAGACATTTCTCAGGCTATTGGTGCATCAGCAAAATCACCACTGTCTTGATTTTCAGTGCTTCAGTAAGAATGCCCATTATACAAGAGGAGAAATAATACATTGAAGTTGTCCCCTTTAAAATTGGTAGGTTTTTAGGTTTTTTTTTTTTAAGAATGAAAATAAACGCAAGAAAATTGGCCTCAAAACACATTCCTAATGCTTAAACCATTCTCTGAAATATACAAGTACTTAGGCTGAGGGGGAAATGGACATTAGATGAAGAGATTATTAAAAAATGCATGATTATTAAAGGTCAACTGTTACTGTAGCAGAACTTAGCCATACAGCCATCTAAAAGTTGTATCAGCTATGACAATATTTGAACTTACTCATGATCAGTATTCACAGCCAACCGTTAGTTTACTTAGGTATCCAATAATTATAAATGTCAAACAAAACTGTTTTCTATCTAGCATGGCCTGATAAGGAAGGACTGTTTACTCACTCCATTCAAAGAAGTTTGGATCACTTGACTTACTTTAGAACATACTTTACTGTACCAGACTGAAATCCTGGACAGGAGAATCAACCCACTGGGTGAAATTTGGTCCCAATACTGACGGCAGTAACGCGCCTTTGAAGACCTGTTTGAAATGTGAAAGGCTGGACTCTTACAGAGAACAAACTGAAGAACGCAGAAAAGCTGTAACACTGTGACTCAATCTCAGTCCAGCACTTCCAGCTGAGATGAGCTTATGTGACACCCTTGCAGTGGCAGGGTACTTGTTTCTGAAATTGAGGCTACCAGAAAGCTGCTCTCTTGACTGACATGTTTCTGTTTAATGACTTTTTCAAACATTCTACGAAGCTTCCAGACCAGGCTTCAGCTAAGAAATATTTTCTTAATTTATTTTTTGCTGGCCCCTGACTTCCTGCAAATGATAATACTGATTTCTTTTGTGGGGGTGAGGTGGGATATTTTATGGTTTGTGTTGTGTGTTGTGGTATTTTGCGGGGAGGGTTTTTTTGTGGTTTGTTATTGTTTTTGTGTGGGGGAGTTGTATTTATTTATTTGTTTGTTTTATTTAAGAATACTGCACATTTCCACAACTCATCGTAAGATTTGTCTTTCCATGTGTATGGATGGAGCTCACCTACATCTATGGGCATTTATTCTGTGGTACCCTTTGGAATGACATAATGAAAGGGTTTCTGAAAACCATCTGATATCCCATGCATGGCCTATGCTGAAAGAACAAGCAAGTGGGTGACCCTCCTAATGAGCCCTAGTATAGCTGTGCATCTTCAGAAAAAGATAGCCAGAAGGTTTTTTCCTGTAGTAGAAGAAAACATTGATGACTACTATTATTTTGTTTTACTTACAGTGGAGTGAAGGATTAGATCAATTTGGCAGCCATGCTAAGGATTTTCTGTGTGTTGTGGTAACAACTTAAAAAATTCAGGCTGTAAAATATCATTAAAATTGGGATTAATCAGGATTAACACACATTGGGGGGTAGGGAATGCATTATTAAGTCTCCTCGTCACCTTCACAGATTTCAGGGCTTTTTTTCACATGAAAATATACCTCATGGATTCCTGTAAGTTTCAATAAATACATTATTATTGATCCAATATAGACATCCTTTTTACAAAAACAACATTGAAAATAAGTTTATATTTACCAAAGCAGTACATCCTTGGGTTATTTTGGGTTTGTTTTTAATTTGCTTGTCCCCTGACCCTCTTGCTTATTTCCTCTGGCAATAGCTATTCCTAGACTATAAACGTGCTCTGAACACAGAGGAATTCTGCTGTTAACTATGATTTCAGAAGTGTAAATCTATGATAATAAATAGCCTAAAGTCAAGAAAGACTAGATGTTAAGCTTTTTTTCTCATGGCCAGTAGTAATAGCAGCTTGATATAATATATACAAAGTAGAGGGATTTTTTTTTGGTAAATATTCTTTTTTGCTTTTCCTGTTTCCTAGTGACACAGTTGGAAGCAGGAAACTCTTTCTGAGTTTTGAGCTGCAGTAGTCCAAAGGATATCCTTGTCTCTCTCCACCTCTATAAATAAAGTGGGAGAACTTTTACCCTGCCTCTAAAAATCAGTATGTGTAGCTTTTAGGTTGTTTACAAGGAGAGTCAGAGCTGTTCATAACTAATTGATTTATTTGCAACTAATGAGAATTGAAGTATTAAACATCCAATGCTATTTTCTGAGGCTTCTGACAAATATTAGGTCCCTCCCCAAACACACGAACAGAGTCTGGGCATCTAATTATTTACTTCAGTTATATAATTCTAACTGCAATGGAAATATCACAAGAATATCAGGTTTTGGTTTAAAAGAGAAATCTTATTTTATAGTTGAACAATTTTTGAACCTCTTTCTTTCCTCTTTCACTTGTTAAATTTTCCAGAATATAATGTATTTAATATAACTCAATTTAATGTAACTCAATATTTGTTTTGATAGGAGGAACTGAAATAGCGTTTTCCTACCTTGTTCAGTAAAGCACAACAAAGTATCTTTACAATAGCCTAATTCTAATTTTGGTTTAAGCTTTCAGGGATTTTTTTGGTATGGGCTTTTTTTTTTTTTTGGTCTCCCCAGGTTTACTTCGACAACATCTGCTTAATCTCTCAACCCAGTTTGCTACAAGCTTGCACCAAAGTTACTGGAAATGTGTGGTTTCGAGGAGGAGCAGTATCAGCTTGTGTGTAGCTGCTTGAATATCATGTTCCTGATTGCTACAGGAAAATGCTGGAATGGTCAGAAGAGGAATCATAAGAATGAGAAGAGGATATAAAACTTACTGCAAAACCTCAAGAAGTTTAGTCCATTTACTTTATCATCTTTAGGCTAAAGATATTTTTTTTCCATTTGATAAAAAATATGTCTGCAGTTGTGAGCTAAGCAAATTCTCATAGAGACAAGATGCAGAATATGGAGAAATGGCAGTAATTAACCTTTAAGCTGATTTTAGTAAAGACTGCAGTAGATTTCCATTTCCAAAAATCCATAACAGATTTGGATATCTATTTTTCTGAATGGCTATCTATATTTTATTTCTATTTTGAACACAATTCAGGAAACCCTTAGAGTTTCTCTTATGCAGAAGACCAGGCTGTCAGAACAGCAGCGAAGTCCCTGATTATTAACAAGTGATTACTTATTACGGCTGATTATTAATTTTGGCAAGATTTAGTGGGTGAAAGCCTGGCTATGCAAGTTCATTGGAAATACTGTCACTAATTTAAATTATGCCATAACTTAGAAATATTTTATTTGCCTGGGTGATTTAAATACTTGGTAGTAATTCTGGGTTATGAATTGGGATTGTAAATTATGATGGTATAGCCAGGAGATAAAAGTAGAGCTTTAGTCATCTGCAAAGAGGGAATCAAGAGGCTGCATTGAGCCTTGCTGGTTTACCAGCTGTACATGATCCAGAACATCCATTCAGTGCATTTGAGACAGGGAGTGTGAACAGCAGCACCAGCAGATGTGCCTGATTTTTGCAGTTTCTGTGGTAATTAAAAGCTTTTCTGCTACCTCAATATAGCAGCAGTTCCCAAGCACAATGGAACTGAGGTTACCATAGGCTGGAAACTTCTGCAGTCAAATTTTCCATCACTCTTCCTGTTGAGGTGTGACTGTAACTTTTCAGTCAGCATGGACAGGTCTCTGGGTCCATCAGCACAGCTGCTGTGCCTGGAGAGAATGAGGCTCACCCTGGTGATTCAGCTGAACAGCAGGAGGTACAGTGGCACCTGTTGAGACAGGATGGAGGAACACACCCTGAATCACAGACCTCTCATTGAGGCCATGGACTTTGAGTTTCCTACCTGCAGGGAAGATTGATTTCACTTCTGTCATCAAGATACAGCTGAAGATGGTTAGAAGAGAGATCAGAAATTCCACTTGCAGCCTCTTGAATGAAGGGATCTAACATAGAGAGCAGAAAAGGAACAAAGAAATAAATTAATATATTCACAAGGAATTTGTGTTCACAGACCAGTAATCATCCAAACCAAACAAAAACCAGGCAAAGAAAGAACATATAATCACTCTGTTTTTAACTGTTCCCTCCCTGTTTTCTACCTGCTTCCCAGACACACTGGGAACAATGCAAAAACTTCCATTCACTACTTCTTTGGACACCTCCACTGCCCTACACAGACACATATGCTTACTAACTATTATTTTTCATCAAGGCCTGAGAATATTTTCATGCCCTCTTTGTCTGGGAAGAATGAGAGTAATCTTTACAGGGAAGATGCATTTTAGTAGCTTCTTTTTATCAGGACTGTACTGCTTCACCATCTGACAGGCTGTCCTTAGATATCCTAGTTAGATGTCTGTTTTTCCTTCACCTGGTATTTTTCACCATGGGGGTATTTTACCTCATCATGACAGTGAAAGGCAGGAGAACCCTCACAGGCTTGGAGAACCCCCACAGGAATGGAGGATGAAGGTTACCTACATCCTTTGTCCTTTTAATTTTTTTTTTCCTTTCCCCCAAAGATGAGACAGTTCTTTGGTGCCCTTTGCTTTTAGCTTCTGAGCATGCTATGTTATGTGATGCTTCTCCTATCCTGCTTGGCAAAAACTGCACCCAACTCTGTTTGCGATCCCCTAGGCCAGGCAGACCTACTAAGAATGGTTTTGCCTAAGGAGATTTAATTTCAAACAAAGGCAAATGGAATAAAGGAAAACTGTGACACATAGACTGACTTATCCCTTTTCAAGCTAGGAAACTGATTCAGCTGAATCAGCTCTTGAATCAGCTTCTCTCAGACATTGGTCATTGCTATTGACTGAGAAGTAGAAGAACTCTCCAGAAAAGGAAGTATATTGGGTATCCTAGAAAGAACTTACATCTTCTGCTACGTACACCTAGAATTGTAGATAATACTGAAGGAAGGTTAGAAGCACTTTTAATTAGTGTGTTTCTATCCTTTTTCCCAGCATCTTGCCTAAGAGATTTAGGCTCTGCAATGCTATTAAAGTGATGGATTTCATGCAGTAAAACCCATGGTGCCAAGAAGGTTCCTGGAACATGGCTTTGTACCCCAAAACCAGAAAAGACTGATCCGTGTAATGGAGCACAAAAGCCAGCTGATCAGAAAGACTGGAAAAAGTTGTGGTTTAACTTTTCTCTGGTATTTTGTACCCCTTTGCACAAGGTCTGTAATCACATGCTAGAAACCTGTGCAAAAAAACCCCAAACCAAAACAAATGAAACCACAAATGGCAAAAAGCAAACAAACCCAAAAAGCTTCAAGTTGTTAAAGCAATTAATTTTCGATGCAGAAGGCTTTTCATATGCCTGTGGAAACAAAACCCCACCTTTCACTGAACAGTCCAGCCATTTGTTTACATGGGAAATGAAGATGGCCTCTCACATCGCGGCTGTGTTGCTGGGAAGAAAGAGCTAAGTTTGGCTGAGCTAAAGGCAGAAGAGCAATTCAGAACTCATTTCTGCACCCTCAGCTGAAGGCAGAGCCTGGGAATGGGGAGATTTATCTTGAAGAGGGCTGGGAGATCGCATTTGCTTTGTTTCCAAACTGTTGAATATAAAACTATTCTGATAATATGTATACAACTTCCTTCTAGTCCTCTTTCTTTTTGCAGCAGAAGCAGCTATATCCCAAGCAAAAACAATGTTTCATCCTGTCAGACTTGGGTGGAAAGGGGAGGGGAGGATAAAACATGAAAACAATTAAAATGTTTATTTTTAATAGTGTCTGGCAGTAGTCAGAGGTTTTAAAACTATAAATAAACAAAGGTCATAGTTAACGATGAGAAACATATGCCATACACATGTTTTTGAAAATGTAGATAAAGAAAATAGATAATGAATAGTATTATGTAGGTGGCTCTTCACCAGAGTCTCATCAGAACTGCCATTGCAACACAGAATCAGAAGAATGTGAAATTGAGGTGTCTGTGTCCTGTTCCTTGAGTCACCTCTGTTCTGATGGATTTAATGTCATCTTCCCCCTTTTTTTGATTTGGGGACAGGACTTACTGTGCCTGGAGAAGACGTGTACAGCATGGTGGGGCCAGGTCTTTGCACCAACCTGTAGCTGCTTTTAAACCAAGTGCAGGATCTAAAAATCCACTTGTGTGTGGACAGTGGGAAACTTTGTTCAATGACTAACAAATGCTGAAGCTCTGGCAAAGAGGACAACCCTAAGTTTCTGGTATTTGGTAGAAGATGAGGGCAACTCGAATACCAGCCCAGACCAGGTGGCTAATCCAGCCATGGTGTGTGGTCAGCAGCCCTGCTCTGTCACAGGATTGAGTGCAGGAATACGGCTCCAATTATCAGAGCTATTTATGTGCGCTTGCTTTTGGCAGTCCTGCTTTGGAATGCTGCTTGTAAAAGGTTTCATACTTTTCTCTTAAGCTTCTTAAAGGGCCATTATGCATTCACAAAAATCCATATCCATCTGGTAAGGAATGTCTCCCAACTCAATTAACACCACATACACACCAATTGCTGCCACTCTGGAGTGTGATTCAGTATTCCAATTTTGCTTCCATATTAAGAGAGAAGCTTAGGAAAGAGTGGGAAAACACTACATATTACAAGAAAAGCATAAAAATTAACAGTTTTTAAAGGATTTTTAAAAAATTGTTTTCACAATAGGCTTTTTGAACATTGGCATTTCTGAGTTTTAAGGAAGCAGCTGCATTCTCTGCTTTCACGCCTGATACCATAAGATTCAGAAGTAGGTGGGGCCCTTTAAAAGCACTAATATTTTCTTGAATCATTCCTGCTATGCTTCACAGCAATTAAGATTTGCAAATACATGTGCTTTTTATTTTTAATTTCTGTAATTCTACTTCTTTTAAATGTTCTCTTTATTGACATTTGCTGCTGTTGCTGTATATGGTACTTTAGTTACATAGCACTTCAATTTAACACTGAAGGCTTTTCTTTCCAAAAGTACCAAGACAGACGACATAAAAGGGCATAAAGTCTTAGAAAACACGATGGCCACTAAGAATGCATAGGAACTATAAAAGCAAAGTCCAGAATTACTGGCAAATCTAAAGACATTAGAAACAGAGGGAAGAAGGCATCTACCTGACAGAAGAGAAGTTCAGTTTCTGAAACACTTTTAAGTTAAAGGAAGATATGAGCTCTCCAAAGGAATTTTAAGGAAACAATGCATAATAGCGAATGACACAATTTCAAGTGGTTTGAAGTGGGAAGTGAAATTAAAATGGGAATTAGGGGACGGAAGATAATAGATGTGACTTTCTGCTTGTAAGGCAACAGGGACAGAAATTTGTTTTTACAGAAGGAATTTAGGAAAAAGATGGAACTGTGTTAGAATTTAGATGAACTGCAGGATTATTGATATTAGCAGAATGTTGCACAGCTGCTAGTGATAATCGGATTTGTTGGCTCTTCATGTTAGTATTTCTACCAATGGACTTTCTATCTTGGCCACAAAATGTGACTTGACTTAAATCCTCTACAAAACTAGTTCAAGCCACAGTATAGTTTATTTTTTAATTCTCTGTTCATGTATGAATAAAAGCTCTCATTTAGTATTTGTAATTTTTTCTCCCTGTGTTTTCAATTGGCCATATAATACGAGTAAGTAATTAGAATCACTAGCTATTCATGAAACCTTCTCTATCAGGCTACTGTTGGCATTATGATCGTATTCCACTTAAGTGAGTGATAGGGATGAAATGTAGCAGGCAATGCAACATTTGTCTATCTTAAGCATCTATTGTATAATGAGATCCTGATTTTAATCATTGTCTTTCAGATTACAAATCGTTATTTTCCTTTCTTTGCTACAGGGAAAAAACCTCACAAGCAATGAAATACGGGTTAGGTTAACATGTCCTTTTAATTCATGGCATGAATGATAGCACATAACCCATCAGCTTGCTGGAAATCCTTGCCATTGAGTTGATTAATAAGGGAAATAATAAAGTAATAACTACTTTTATTTTGCACCATTCATATATTATCTCAAGAAGGTAGAGTCATGCAGAAAAACACATAGATAAACTGGTTTTACCTCGTTGGACCATCAGTAAGATTGCTGGGGGGCTGGAGCACCTGACTTATAAAGGAGAGAGCAGGGTTTGTTCTGTCCTGAGAAGAGGAAGCAAAGGGAAGATAGTAACGCTGTCTTCAATTATTTCATGGGTAGCTGAAGAGCAGATGGCAAAGATAAATTTTTTTTCAGAGGGATGCAGCAAAAGAAGAAGAGGGAATAGATACAATCTGCAGCAAGGGAAATTATTCTAAGAGCAAAGGGAAAAACAGTCCTTTGCAGCAAGGATGGCCAAACTAAAGGGAAATCCTCTTCAGTGCAGTGATTCAAAATACCACTGGACAAGCCTTGGGCAACCAAATGTACTTTTGAAGCTGTTTTAATTTGGGACTTGGACCAGGTGGTGTCCAGAGCTTCCATCAGACAGAAATCATCCTGGCATTATCTGACCACGTTACAACCCTAAACTCCATTAATGACTACTCTAAAGTGTGTATAAAGCCCATTAGTGAAGTCACAGAATCATACACTCATAGAATGGTTAGGGTTGGAAAGGACCTTAAAGATCATTTAGTTCCAAGCCCCCTGTCATGGGGACAAGTACGTGTTGCTTTTGCTGTTTGTATCTGACCCTTGCCATCTTCTGACTTTAGAATATCCACTCACCATTTTGTCTCATCTGTAATGAAGAGAGTGACTAATCTGCCACCTCTAGAAGCACAAAGGAGCGTATTAAGAGATCTTCACAATTCAGGAAGGTGTGGAAAATACTCATTTGACCTTCTTAATGCAGGGAGATGACAGAGAGAAAAAATATTTTTCTATGATAAGAAAATTAAACTTGAAATATCTACCTGAAAAATAGTCCTTTTTCAGGGTGCTACATTTTTCTTTTTTCTCTCCCTCTTTCTCTGATGCAAGGCATGCCGGTAAATCAGTCAGAATTCCCATGTGCCTCAGGAATGAAAAACACTGAGAAGCACTGGCATGTGTACATCAACATCCAAAAATATGTTCTCCCAGTGTATCTTGGAACCACGTGTGTGAGAAAAAGGGTGGCTTTCCTGAGAGCCCTGCATCCCTGCAGGAATAGATGCCTGGGTCTGTGGGACAGAAGGCAGCTGCCATCCCCTCTGCACTTTCTGCTCTGACTTCTGCAAGACAGCATTGCAATTTTCAGTGCATTTTTCAATTTTGCAGTCTGAACCTTGCCCCTTGTGAGACCTCAGAAGGTACAAAGCCAAAAAAAAAGCTGCTTCTCCTTTGGCTGACCATGCAAAAGTGTTGTTATTCTGCAACTGCACAAGTAAATAAAACAGCGTGAAGAGATGAAGGCTAGAACATGAAAATATATGTGACATGAACTATTCCTGAACAATTTCAATATGTTCTCTGAAGCAGCTGAGGGACTTGGGAACAGCTGGAGATGTATTTGGTGGTCATCAGAAATTTACACTGACGTATACTCCCTTGTAGGTTTGATTTTTCTGAGGGAAGGGGACTTTGTATTATTTGGCAATAACTCTGAAGTAGTCATTGGACGAAAACTTGGCTCAGTATTGAGAAATATCAAACATTTGAGTTTTTTCCCTTCAAATTTCCCTGTTGATATTTTTGTGATCATTATTCCACTCCCCACTGATAGCTTATTATTATTTGTTTATAATTTCAGTGCAATATTCTCAGTTTCTATCAGAATTTTACATTGGTCTCTGCTACAGAGCAAATAAAGCCACATTTTTTTATAAGAGTCTCTAACTCCAAGGACCTCCTTATTTCAATGAATAGTTCATTGCAACTTTTTGGAAACCTGTTGCCCTGTGAGGACTGAAGTTGGTTTCAGGTATTATATATAAATGTGAATATGCTGAAGAAATGTAAACAGAAGGGAAGCAATGCAATGACATTTGAAGGTTTCTTACATTACAATTTCTTAACATAAAACCAATACAGAGGTGTTTCTGATTGTGCTGATGCAGAAGAGCAGAAATGGAAATCCTGTTCTGTCAGCTCTTCCTAACACAGCATTGTTCCCCCAGTTTATGATTCCCTGCTCTAATTACTCCAGTCCTGAATGACTCAGTTTCCACTTTTCCTTAAAAGATTACTTAGTCTGTTAAATAACTTCAGGATGGTTTTGCTGAGAGTCTGTTTCGGCACTCAGTTTTATCCAGTTATCCTAGTGATTGGTAACAAATCTGAACAACTTTGCTTTTGTTGTTTTTTTCTCCGTGTTTTGGTATCACCAGTGCCTTACATGAGACTATTATCCCATCTCTAATACTGATGTATTATTAGTTCATTATGTGTGAAGCTAAAAATTCTTGGGCTCTTTCTACATGAATGCTGTACTGCATATTTTTATCCATTCTGCTTTCTTTCCTCTATCACCTTTAAAATAATATCTTTTTATAGGATTCCAAGTGTCCCAGGGGAAACCCACTCTGGATTGTTTTTCTCCCAGTTACTTTACCTATCTTTTTTCTAGATAAAATAATTTCTAGGCTTGTTTTTTTAATCATTGTATTGCAAAGTCTTATAGACATTTGTGCTGTGCTGATGTGATGAGGAGCATGAGATACAGTCATGATGGAATAAAAGTGTTGGGACACTGAGGTGATGGAGGAAATGGAGTAAGTGATGCATTGTTTTACTACAATCAATAAAGAGTCAATGTTCAAGGAACTAGAGGGCTGATAGAATGCCAGCTTCTGGATAAGAAATGAAACAAAAGCCATGACCAAAACCTGTTTGTGGTTATTCAAGTTTCCATGGCTTTGTTCCAATACTAACATGCAATTTTGAAGTCCTGACAAAATTCAAATTCACTTATTTACATTCTTCCTCCCCATATTTCCTATTATTGTATACCACATTCTTTTACTTAATTGCTGTGTAATGTCCTGTGATGCTAAGCAGGTGCTGCTGCTGTTTTGTGCTTGGGAACATGATCTAAATGAAATGTAAGCCTGTAGTTCAGTGAATCACCTGTATCTCTAACCTTTGATTCCTTTTAATGCTGTTCATATTCATTCAGGCTAAAATAATTTTAGGATTACGCTCCTAAATTACTTTACATTCCCTTTTAACACTTACACATTTAGCCACAGGATAAAATTCGTCTCAAGTACTGGTATAAGGTCATGGTGTGTGGATACATGGACAGACCTACTAAAAAAGCTTCAAGACTTTTATACTCGGAAATAAAAATATAAAGAAAATAGGCACATTTTCTTACCTCCTTGATCTAAGAAAATGTATCCCTCAGTTCTATGATTTAAACAAATAACTAAAGAAAGAATTTAACTGTAAATAAATGTTAAAATTAGAACATTTTTCATGTTTCAAATGAATCTCCGGCCTTGTTTCTGTCGGCCAGGAACTTCATCTAATCAGAACTTGGCATTTTAGGACTCCTAAAGTGTTTCATAGGATCTTGTGTTTGACTTTGTGTGAAAAAGTAGACCAGCACACATCACATTCTGATTTCTGACCAAACCAAGAGAGAAAATAAGGAGAGATATCCTAAAGTGTGTCCTTTCAATATACATGGGCAATAACTTTGGGCTGGATTTAGAAACATTCAAGAGAAATTGAAGGGTCTAAGTTCAAATACGAATTAGAAAAACTTCTCACAGTTCTGTTTAACATTACAGACACCTAAATTCTCCAAGTATCTTCGACTTCTCAATAAACTTGTAATTCTCTCTTTGCACACAGCAATACCCAGCTAAGGAGCTCATGACCTATCCCATGGTATCTGCTGTGTAAGTGTCCAAAGGTACTCAAGCTGTAGGCACACAATTTGTCTAAAACCAGAACTTTGGAACCCAAACACAGTGCAATGTTGGCTGCTTTTCAAATCAAAGTGCCACAACTTTTTTCTTCCCTTCTACTACAAGGGAGTCTGGGATTGTAATGCCTTCCCAAGACATGGGAAATTTAGTTGCTTGTATATCATGAGTGGGTGGAAGTTGTATCTTTCACAGTCTGTGAAAGTGACTAGCTACTGCCAGCATGAAACATTCTGCTGTGCTGGCTGGTGACAACTGAAGCAGCACTGAGTTCTGTGGTGCTCAGGTCCTTTTTTTCAATTGTCCAGGCAATTGTTTAGACTGTGAGATCTCAGGGCAGGAACCATCATCTGTGCTTTTAAATCATCATAAAATTTTGACTTTCTTGATACTTGTAGATGTCAGTGAAGAAAAAGGGAGATGGCTGAACTTTTTGTCTTAACTTGTAATAAAGCAAGAAAAAAAGAGAGATTAGAAAGTGGAGGGGAGTTTCCTTTTATATTTTGCCTCCTATGTTTTGAATAATTCCTTTTCTTCCTTTACTCTAGAATTTGATAGATGGCTTCAATGTGACTGTAAACCTTCTTATTCCCTAATTAAACAGTATTTAAAAAAAAAACTTTCAGTATCAGTGAGGTAGGAAAAAACTAGCATAGTATATGTTTAAGGGCTGAGTTTGACTGAAAAATTCCATTTCTTCTCAGCAAGGTTAACTGAAAGAAATCTATGCTACCATCTCAATAAATGCGTATTCCTCACTTGCACTTTCAAAACCAGTGTGGATGAGACAGAATTTTTCAAAGCTAAAAGAGCATTTTCGAAATTAAAGACATTGGGTTTCTTTATGATAAATAACATCATGCAACCATAGCAATGTTGAGTGGTCTCATGAAATACAGTCCATTTTGCTGCCTGCCAGTAAGCCTTACACAACTTTGCTTTTAAAAATAAAAGAGCAGAGGTTGTAATATTTATGATTCTTTAAATCAACAACTGTGCAGAAAAAGATTGTTCCTGAAAAAGGTCCTATTAGCCTTGAATTTCACAAGGGCACTACCCCTTCTATCACTTATTAATACTATAGTGCCTAAAGGCTCCAATTAGGTATTAGAACACAGCGATAACAGGCACTGTAAATGTACAAGACAAATCTTCCCTAAGGGGCTATAATACAATATTATTTTATAAAACCCAAGTAATTTCTTAAAATAGTTTTATAGCTATGGCAGACTATTACTAACTTTGGCCTAGGTCCAGCAATGGAAATGTGCTTTAAGAGTGTCCATCGAGGAAGCGAAGGCAAGGAACCTGCTCTTTTAGTAAAACGCCATTAAAAATGGAAGTTGCTGTTACAATGTGGAATTTTTTTGTTCATTTCCAGCAAAAAAAAAACCATCAGAGTAGCTTGCAGTTGATGCTGAAAATCTACCCTAGAAGTCACTAGTCAGATCACAAAATACTACTGAGTGTGCTCCAAAGCCACCGAATGCCATAAATGACAGAGAAGTGTAAGTAGAAAAGAAACGTGCTCGTTGACCTGGATGATTAAGTGTCTGACTGCTGATCAAACCTTTGATTTAGGTCATGTCCACGGCATTGTCTGAGGTGTCTGAAGCCAGCTAACTGCATGGACCCTTCCCGGTGGCAGTGGCTGGACTGTCCTGTCTTGGTCTACACTGACCCTTGCCCATGTCCTGAAGCTCCTTTCCCATAGCCATAGATGCACACAGCACTTGACACACAGGTTTCTCAAGAGCGGCAGCAAAGGTGGCTATTTTCAAAACTACATTCCCGACCCACAGTTTTTCCAGCTCGCGATTTTCTGCCCTGTGCCTGGGCTGGTCGGGTCTCTTCGGTCTGCGGCGCGTCCTTGGCGCATCTGTCCGGTTTCCCCCGAAGCGCGGACCCCCGCGGCGGGCTGGCAGCGCCGCAGGGCACCGAGCGCAGGTAGCGGCGNCCGCTCGCTGGCTCAGCATGCGCGGGCTGTGCCCCCGCCTCTGCCTGCTGGCCGCCGCGCTGGGGCTGTGCGGGGGCAGCAGGAACTGCCCCGACCTCATCGTGGACCGCTGCCTCTGCGCCGCCGAGCGCGCTAAGGGGCCCGGCCGCCCGGCCCTCCGCATCAAAGTGGTCTGCACCGGCGGAGACTTGGTGGAAACTTTGCAGCCCGCCGTGCTGCCCAACCGCACCGTGTCCC